>CACVCL010020551.1:0-81380 GCA_902729485.2 Mus minutoides | reverse complement strand
GGCAGCTGCCAGAACACTCAGGGCTTGTAAACTGTGCAAGGAGTTACAGGGCGCTGCTAAGGAGTTTGAAGCAGTAGATGGCAGGATCAAACTTGCCCTTTTATTTAAAAAAAAAAAAAAAAAAACAAAACGACTCTGGTTCCAGTGTGGAGAATGGATTAGAGAAGAGCAGGGCAGCTCACAGGGATTCAGGCAATAGTCCTGAAGGAAGAGCAGCAGGGTGAGGTGTGAAAAGTGTGGACCCGAGACGCCTGTTCTATGACTGACTGGAAATGGGCCGAGGCAAAGGAGGGGAGCTGAAGAGGAGGTCCCAGTTTCGAGCTATTACACCTCTAGGAGACACACCTCCAAAATGGAAGTATGGTGGGGAAGGAAGGCTGCAGCGAAAGGCGCTTAATCTAGGATTTACTGCACGGTGGTGACATAACCAATAGATTAGGTCTGTGAGAACCTGGGCTCTAAAGCGGGGAGAGAAAGAATCCACTTATTTAAGGGTTATAGCATCAAGACATTAATGAACACTTTGGAAGTGGACAGGATCCATCTTAGGGAGAACATAACATAAAGAAGAGAGATCTAAGACAGACTCCTGAGAAACACCCCCAACTCACACACACACACACACACACACACACACACACACACACAATCTTAAGGAACACGAGGGGATGGGAAGGGATGCAGGGACGTAAGAAAAGCCAAGTTAAGGGCACGACAGTGCCAGTGTGTTAGTAATTCCTAAGTACGTGCAGGCTGATGCTGGCCAGATTTAGTTGTCAGGAGGAGATCTTCTCCAGCTTGGCTTCCTGCTCTTTTTAGTGTTGAGAAGATGTGTCATGGCCTCTTCCCACTGGCCCCACATCTAGATCCTTGTGACTTCCTTATTCCCACATCTTCTCACAAGACCCGAGTGTCACTTCCAAGACGGACACCCACGGGGCCTAATCACCAAATTCTGCCAGCCTTGCCTTCCCAGGCTTCCCAGCTGTTTCTCTCCCCATCCCTGTTGGTACCGCCTAGCCGAGGCTCTGCACACCACACAGCTACATGAGCAGCTGTCACTGTCTCTCAGGCCACTCAGCAGTCCCTTCCAGTGACCCGGTCGCACAGGAGAACCGTTAACAGTTACCCTAAAGGACTAACTTTAATTGACTTCCCATTATCGTCATTTGTTCAGTCATCTCATTCACCTGGTAAATGTTTACTTAGATGTATGTCTATGTTTCTTCAATCATCTCAACTACCTGGGTCTACTAATTTTTTTTTTTAAACTTTCAACAATACTTTTATAACATACAATTTGAAACATCATGGTGATGTTAAATTGCCACAAGCATTTCTAGATGCTTGCTTCCTCTTGGTCTCTCAATGTTTATCTTAGGTCAGAGATGGTGGCCCACACCTTTAATCCCAGCACTCAGGAGCCAGAGGAAGACAGATCTCTGTGAGTTCAAGACCAGCTTGGTCTACAGAGTGAGTTCCAAGACAGCCAAGGCTGCACAGTGAAACCCTGTCTTGAAAATACAAAAATAAGGGGCTGGAGAGATGGCTCAGTGGTTAAGAGCACTGGCTGCTCTTCTAGAGATCCTGAGTTCAATTCCCAGCAACCATATGGTGGCTCACAACCATCTGTAATGTGAGCTGATGCCCTCTTCCCTGGTGACTTACTGTCCTTACCACTTGGTTGGGACTTAATCACACGCCGGCTGTGATATCCTTTAAGAAGGTCTGTTGTTTAACTTGAAAGTGGTCCTTTAACTTGACTATGCTTTGCCTCTAGGTTGACTGCTTAAGTAAGACAACTTCTCTGACACAACCTAGCAATCACTTCCTGCATTATGCTACAACTGGTGCTAAAAACATACGTGTTAAAAAGCAGCAGTATGGTCTGGTGAGATGGCTCAGCGGGTAAGAGCACCCGACTGCTCTTCCGAAGGTGATAAGTTCAAATCCCAGCATCCACATGGTGGCTCACAACCATCCGATCTGGAGCCCTCTTCTGGAGTGTCTGAAGACAGCTACAGTGTACTTACATATAATAAATAAAATAAATCTTTAAAAAAAAAAAAAAAAAAAGCAGTATACATTAAGCACTGCAGTCTTTTTGTGTCCAGTTCGTGCCATCCTGAACACATTGGGTTGTTGAGTACAGTGCGCAGGGCAGCTGGCTTCTGTGCTGAGTGATTATCTGGCCCAGCAGATGCCAGGGCTGAAAGTGCTTTGGCTAATTCAAAGGCTGACTCCTCCAAACTGGCTTCAAGGAGACCCACTCCAGTGACTTCTCATGGTGGGCTTTCACTAAAGAACAACAACAGAGAGGTCAAGGGCATGAACTGAGGCCATGCTGGGCTCAAATCTGCCCTTACTCTTTACTGGGTATCTTGGATTAACTCCTTTACTTCTCTCTCTGAGCCTCAGTTTCTTGCTCCATAAAATGGGAACAATATTACAGTAGATGCCTCCTAAGGTTGTTATGAGGATTAAATACTTTAATACACAAAGTACAAACAAAGTATTCAGATCAGGGTCTCCCGCTTCACAAGCACAACTTCTCAGTGGCAGCAGCACAAGACAGAAGGGACCCTATTTCACTGAAGGGTCACAGGGAGCCAAGCCCTCAGGAGGCATCTGAATATTGAAGATGAATTTGGGCACAGTTTTGCAGTTGTTAGAAATTCTGCTCTCCCAAGTCATCCTTCTCCCAGTCTTTCCTTTCCCGTGCTTCCTTGGCCAGCTACCTAAAGACCTCCACAAAAATATTCACTCACCCATTTGGAGAGAAGACACAGGACTAACATCCATCACTATGTGGGAATTACTGGGAACAAGCAGGTGACAAGAAGTTATTACCTATCAAGAAACCCTTTCTCCCAACAGTAGAGTAGGACAGGCGTCTTGTCTGCTCTCTGTCATTCAGCCACCAGGATCCAGGGAATCTGGGCCTGGAACCCTATGTGCTTTGTGGAGGCCACACGCCAATGCTGTGCTCAGATGCCTTTCTGTTCTAAGGTCATCCTAAGGGAAAGCCTGTACCAGTGTCTCATCCTGAGATAGAGCCTGTGCTAGTATCTATCTGCTGGTTTTAAAACTGTACAGTAGAGACACAAACTCCTAATAAAATACACAGAGCAGGGCTGGGGTTGGCGGCACATGCTTTTAATTCCAGCTCTTGGGAAGGAAGAAGCAGACAGAGCTCTGAGAGTTCAAGGCCAGCCTGGTCTACAGAGCAAGTTCCCAGGCAGCCAGGGCTACACAGAGAAACCTCATATCAAAAACCAACCAAACAAATAGTATTTGCTCAAAACAAACACAGGAAAATAGAACAGAAACAAGCTCTCTGTTTGGATCTCATCCCTTCTAGAGGTAAACATTTTCTTCCCATTCATTGATTCATTGTGTCCTTAGGGACTTTTAGATTTCATTTGTTTTACTTTTTTTTTTTTTTTTTTTTTTTTTGAGACAGGGTTTCTCTGTATAGCCCTGGCTGTTCTAGAACTTGCTCTGTAGACCAGGCTGGCCTCGAATTCAAGAGATTCTCGGGCCTCTGCCTCCCAAAGGCGTGTGCCACCACTGCCCAGCTTGTCTGCTTTATTATTACATGTCAGTACCTTCCAGCGCTGTGCTCCACAGCCCACCTAGTCATTTCCTTCCTGGGGCACATTCGGGTCAACTTTTAGAAGGTTTGAGACATTTGTTTGCTGGCTTGTCTGGCTGTTTGGGGATTGAAGGTAGGACTTGAGAGCATGGTGGTCTAGCTAGCCCTCTCTCCTGAGCTGCAGCGCCCAGAGATGACACTTCAGCTCTGTAATTACCCAGTTATTGGCAAACACCACTGTTACCAGGAAGTCTGATCCACCGTGTACTCTACCAGCTGACTGCTTTGCCAAAAGATTGATTTTGGTTTTGTTTTTGTTTTTCGAGACAGGGTAACAGGGTTTCTCTGTATAGCCGTGGCTGTCCTGGAACTCACTTTGTAGACCAGGCTGTCCTGGAACTCAGAAATCCGCCTGCCTCCGCCTCCCAAGTGCTGGGATTAAAGGCGTGCGCCACCACACCCAGTAAGATTGATTTTTTCAAAACTCTGTTTATAAACTTCAAAACACTGGATGAATCTGAACGCGGTCTGACTTGGAGATATAGCTGCAGCTGCATTGTGCCTATTCAAGTATAGATGGAACGTGAAAGTTAAAATCCGTGGGATGTCTCTAACTCTACCACTCGGAAGAGCACGTGTGAGGCCTGTTGGCGCTACACAGTCATTTCCAGGCCAGCCTGGGCTATAAAGGAAAGGGAAGGAAGAAGGAAGAGTGGAAAGGAGTGGGGTGGGGAGAGGCAAACAATGGAGAAAAAAATCCAGGGGAAACCAAATTTCTACCTGCAAAAGGCTACAGCACCTCTAGGTGTTCTGTCTCAGGCATGTGCCTTTGCCTCTAGCCTGCAGTGGAGACGATGAAGTTGCATGATCATAAACTATTTTCTTTTAATTAGAAAAAGAACGAATGAAAACCACTCTAGTGATCCTGACCCGAAGTGAGAATTAGTAAGTCTTGCATTCCTTCAATCCAGAGCAAAGGCCGGGAGAGAAGTCTGCATCTCCCTACAGTAAGCAACTGCTTTCTCTTCCTCTGCTAATAAATTACAGGCAGACTTGAACAGATGTCAGGTTGGCATTCAAAACCTAAAATATAGCTGAAAAGCAAGTTATGACTAATACAAGGGAAAAAGATGAATGTCAGAAACCTTCATTTTTTTCCCCTCCCCTTTTTTTTCAAATTTCAGATAAGCTCTTTAGCCTCAGGGCTCCGTTTACAGAGCCCAGGAGTTCGCAGAGATGTCTTAACCCCCATTTAAATTGCAACCTCTCCTCCTGAGTGGGGGTGTGAAATGCATTCCCAGACTGTCAGTGTTTATGTTAATCTTAGCGAGAACTCCCCTTCTCCACAATATGGCGCTCACAGAGCTCGAGCCCTTTCTTCCCTTATGTCTTATTTGTGATGTTCTTAGCATTTGAGAGAATCCGGGTGTGACTGACGGCCCCTTACAGTCTCTCCTTCAGAGGAGCGGCAGCCTCACTTCCAGAGGGGAGCTGCTTGCCTCCTGAATTTCAAAAGAGATCGTAAGCATGAAGGTTGGAAATGGACTTAGTCGGGGAGGGATGGGGAAAGGGGGACAAAGAGAACGGATTCTAAGAGTGGGTCGGAAGTCCTTAGGAAGGGGCAGTGCCTCTGTGACTCTGGGCCCCTACACTCTCCCTGGCTCTCCAGACACAGACCCTCTCCCTGGGGAGGTGTGAACCTCTCCCAGGATGCAGTTCAGAGCTGCTGGTGACTTGTCAGCTGATATTCCAGTGCTCTTTGGCTCTGACATTTACGGGTTATTGCTAGGGAAGGTGAAAACGAAGTCTCTTTGTAGAGACGCACTGTGTGGACGGAAGTGCTGCAATGAGAAGTGGGGTGGTTCAACACTCATTTATCCATCCATCCCGACTGTGCCCCACAAAACCGCGTGCCAGGGGTAAGTGCAGAAAATGTCTGCAGAATGCTCAAGGGCAGCCGTCAGCTGTTGAGCTCACTCACCTAACCTTCCAACGCCAGCTTCTGGTATCCACACTGCTAAGCTACACGCTGCTATGGTGGTACAAATGTTATCCTGGGTAGGAAGGACTTAAGGGATTGCTGATTAAGGATTTCCTTAGTTTGTGTGTGGTGGTGTTTGGTTGGTTTGGTTTTTTGAGAGAGGCTGTCTTCATGGGGCTGGGACACACTCTACTAGATCTTCACTGGGTGTCAGATATAGCTTTAGTTTCCACCACGTCCAAGAAAGATCTGCCCTGCTTGGGTTTGAGTGCGCCTAATTGCTACAGATGAGAAAGAAAAGAAAAAGGAACCAGACTGACTAGACTGATCAGACGTAACAGAAGGCTGATATTCACCACAGCTGAGCCCTCTCTATTCCACACATGGCCGTCTTCCCTCAGGCTCTAGAACTTTATGTGACTTATTTTTTCTTTAAGGATCTCCTTTGTGTGTGTGTGTGTGTGTGGGGGGGTGTTGTTGTTGTTGTTTGTTTGTTTGTTTTCTCTGTGTATCAGAACACTGGCTGCCCCACTTTGTAGACCAGGCTGGCCTCAAACTCGTAGAGACCCATCCACCTGTCTCTGCCTCCAGAGTGCTGGGATTAAAGGCATGTGCCACCAAGCCCAGCTAGGATTTCCTGAGTTTTAATTCTATAAAAAAAATTTTAGAAAGCAGGAAGGTATATACCAAGATAAAACTTCTAGCCTGGAACCATGCGAGCTGTCTGCAGGAATACAACCTCACCTGCTCTCAGGCCTACCTCATAACTATGTCTCTGCTTAAACCCCTGGTCACCACAATAGTCTAATCTCTATTTTCACTTTTTAAAAAGAAAATATGAAATTTTACAACCAAATGAAAGATATAAGTTACCTAAAGATGTAACCATCAGTGCCACCATGGCCAGGAAAATAACTTATGGTCTCACTTTCTAAATTAGAAACCTTGATATACATATAAAGTTGTGTGTACACATGCAAAACAAATCTAATTAACATTCTAATTACATTTAATGTAAGCATAACTCCAGAGTTCTTGGGAGAGATCATCTGTCGAGAATAAAGTTTTCAGTTGCAAATGCCTTACAATCTACAGAAATTATTATTTCCTAAATTTTTTTTTTCTTTTTGGTTTTTCGAGACAGGGTTTCTCTGTACAGCCCTGGCTGTCCTGGAACTCACTTTGTAGACCAGGCTGGTCTCAAACTCAGAAATCTGCCTGCCTCTGCCTCCTGAGTGCTGGGATTAAAGGCGTGCACCACCACGCCCGGCAAATATTTTTCTCATTTGATTGATTTAACTCATCTTAACCCTGTCTAGTTATTAAACCCACAAGATATATTATTAAATCTACTTAGTGAACAAAGAGTGAAAAAAAATCAGCCAATTTTATTTCCAGCTCACAGAGGAAGGAACATAAAACACGCCTACGTGAACACATGTAACTTTTTACTTTTCCCAAGCCAAATGATAAGCACGTCAACCAATTCTTCTTGGAAGGCAATGAAATGCTTCATTAATTCCCCCAAATTTTAAAAGAAAAAGGGGGGCTGGAGAGATGGCACCAACTACTCTTCCAAAGGTCCTGAGTTCAAATCCCAGCAACCACTTGGTGGCTCACAACTGTCCATAATGAGATCTGACACCCTCTTCTGGTGCATCTGAAGACAGCTACAGTGTACTTAGATATAATAATAAATTTTTTAAAAAAGGAAAGAGGGAACTTCAAGAAATGATATCTAGCCGGCAGGTGGCAGCGTACGCCTTTAATCCCAGCACTCGGGATGCAGAGGCAGGCGGATTTCTGAGTTCGAGGCCAGCCTGGTCTACAAAGTGAGTTCCAGGACAGCCAGGGCTACACAGAGAAAGCCTGTCTCGAAAAACCAAAAAAAAAAAAAAAAGAATACTTAGTCATTTCCTTTAAAATAAGGAGAGCAGTGGAGTTTTGTTGTTTTTGTTATAATTGTTTTGTTTTTAATTCAGCTCAAAGTCCAGGTAGCCTGGCAGCAGGCTGCTATTTAAATTAAATGATAATACATGCTTCTTAGTAGAAGAAAGTCATGGCAGGGTACTTTTAAAAAAATAAAACTTTGCTGGGCGTGGTGGTGCACGCCTTTAATCCCAGCACTTGGGAGGCAGAGGCAGGCAGATTTCTGAGTTCCAGGCCAGCCTGGTCTACAAAGTGAGTTCCAGGACAGCCAGGGCTATACAGAGAAACCCTGTCTCGAAAAACCAAAAAAATAAAAAATAAATAAATAAATAAAACTTTTTGTGTGTGTATCTTAAAATAGTATAAGTGTGATTAAAAGAAAAAAAAAAAAACAAAGCCATAAAAGAGGCTTTGGATAACAACACAAACTTCAAATCCACAGCCCTTGGTCACCAAGCCTGAGTGCTGACAAACACCTACCACAGTTCATTTCTTCTAAAACACATCAAAGACAGATCAAATCAGGGCAATCTGCTTGCTTCAGCATCAGCCTAGCATCCTCCTGGGGCGGCTGCTTTCCTGCTGGTTGGCTGACCCCACAAACAGTAAGACACACAACCCTTCTCTCTCTCGGGGCTCAGCCCTGAAGCCGGTACAAATCCTCTGCAAGAATGACAGACGCGCAGCATCCAACCCTGAGAATCAGCCCTCTGACTCCATCTTACCTAAATAGATTTAAATAATATTTCCACGTCTTCATCAAAACACCTTAAGGGTTTACTGAGCCTCAAAACACACACTATTGGGCAGCGAACTGCTACTTTTCTTCCAACTTTTCAAATTAGAGTCTGGGTTGTTTTTTCCTTTCCTTTTCTTTTCTTTTCTTTTTATGGATTTGGCCTTTGTATCTTCCAGATAAGAAGTATGTCACTGCCATTTCAAGGTGTATAAAACTCAGGTGATGAGGGGTCTCTGTCATTTTGTCTTAATCCAATTCTAAACTCGACCTTTACCCAGCGAACAGGTGTGTGCTGTGCTCGTAATTTACCAGAGTGAGCAGCCAGGCAGAAAAGAGACCGACACAGTCGGCTAATGCGACCCTTCGATTCGTGCCTGGAGAGCACCTCTTATCCACCGTGATGTATGTGCTCTTATCTCCCAGTAGCAATTTAATTTAATTTAATGGGGGAGAGAGGAGCACTACATGTGTATTCCTCCAGCTTTCTGGATCCTGTTTTCACACTCAGTCTGCAAGAAGCTATTATAAATTCCTTTCTCAAATACTCTGAGGCTCACACTCCAATCCAACCAATGATACGGATTTGAAAACTGTCCTGACGGTCTTTCCACTGGGCAAGGAAAATCACTTCGCACAGATAAATTAAATAAACCGTCAAGAGAAAGCTGACAAATGAAGAGAGTATTTCTTCCCCTGCGGTATGGAGACTCCCATATGTCTCCTGCATTTGTCTCTGGGGATCAGGCTTATCTAATTAAAACCCTTGCCAAGTATCCATTTACTAGAGGAAGAAGCGCTGAGCGCGACGCGACCGTAAGACAGCACAACTCAACGTGGCATCCAGCATCCGCACAATGTCCTCAGCGGCACGGACACTGACAGTTTCTCAGGTAAACCTGACCCACCGTGGGTCTTCAGAATGGGGGAGCATTTCTAAAATGCCCATGGAAAACATACTGTAACCTAACCAGATACAACAGAGCAAGCGTGAGTACCGTTTCCATTATTTCTCCCAAGAGAGTGAATACTTTGAGTTTCTCATGAAACATAATGGTTTGGGTTTTTTTTTGGTGGGGGTGGATTTGAAAAATCATTTAAAAACTCTTGAGAAGAGCATCTCATCACCTCCGTGCTTCCTTGGGAGCAGAAGGCTTGGTCAGAAACTCACCCATCTGTTCCACGATCTCCGGAGGGAACACCCGAGAAGCAAATGCTCGTCGGAAAATGTCTGAGAACTCCTTATCCAGACCGCCGATCCCCATTTTCTCAAAGTTCCAGTCAGGATTGATGATTGACTGGCGATTTTCCTTGGTTTTAGCTTTGCCTGTGACAACAAAAAAGAACCAAATCTGTGAGGGAAGCACCATGGCTAAGGATAGAAGGACAGCTGCCCTCGGACTTAGGTGAGCTGACACACAGCTATGACGTCAAGGTGGACCGCACGCTCTTGGAGGACTGTCCAGTGGGAAGGATAAGACCAGCTTTCCTATCTTGCCTGGTCTCCATTCATGGTCAGTAATAAACTTCCAAACCCAACCAAACCTGTGCTCCCTCATCTAGGCTACCCGCAACCAATCCACAGAACTCCCTCTCATTAACCTTTAACCCAACCAAATTAACTTAGCTGCTGCAAGGAAACACTGTGTGTGCATCTGATATAAACTCTGCTAGCTCCACAAGTGTCACTGACAGCAAGCGCTAGTGTGTGAGATACGCGAATTTACCTAGACCTTGGCCTACGAAGATATGTGGAATAAATCTGATGGCTTGTCACATGGAGACAAAAAACATTCTGAAGACTTTAATGACTGAAAAAGTTAGACTTACAAATTCTCTCATGATACAAACTGTTTAATATAAATGTCAGACTGCCACCTAAAGTAACTCCAGAGAACCACGCCTGTCTTGAACACAAAGAACAAGATACCTTATAGCAGGCTCTAAACAAAGAGGGAAATACAGGTCTTACAAAGCCAGAGAAGAAAACACCACACTAAAATATAAAAAAATAAAAAATAATTTTTAAAAATTCAGATAATAATTTCCTGGTTAGAATTTTGTAGACTAAAGCTTTCCTTTAGAAGGGGATCAAAAATATTTTACTTATTATACTCTACTGCCCTCTTGTGGTCAAACTTACTGTGAACCAAATTACTATATAAGTTCATTTTCCAACCAAAATCACATCATCACGTAAGTTACTTGAAAACACCTACACTGTGCAAAAGTTATAGAATTGCCTTGGGATAAGGTATTTAACAAAAGGTGTACAAAAGTAAAAACCAAGAAAATCACATCATAAATATCCTGTGTCAGTAATAGAACATTATGATAGGACCTTCATAAAAATGATATTGGGGGCATTAAAATCATATTACAGAGATATATTTAAGATGCTTGAACATATTAATAAAAAAAAGCAAATTAGGGGCTACTGATGTGGCCTGGTGAGCTAAGGCTCTTGTGGACTGACAGCCTGAGTTTAATCTCTGCCACTCACACAGTGTAACTGACTTGAAAGTTGTCCTCTGATCATGTACCACACATGTTCAGACAGACAGACAGACAGACACACACACACACACACACACACACACATTGTATAAGATAAATTATAAATAATATATAAATAAAGCCCAATTTAGAGTGTTTTAGTGAACGCTTGTACACAGGCATGTGGTGTGTGCCTTCAGTTCTAGCATTTAGCTAGAGCATGGGGAGCCAGAGGTCTACAAGCTCGAGGCGAGCCTGGGCTGGCGAGATGGCTCAGCAGTTAAGATCGTGTTCTGCTCTTGCAGAGGAACTTAGCTGGATTCCCAGCACTTAGGCTAGGAGGCTTATACACTCCACTTCCAGGGATCTGACAATGTCCCTCCCTCTAGCCTCCAAGGACACGGGTACACAGTACACATACTCACACACATAGACACACAGTGAAAAGTAAAACAATCAAAATAAAATGGTAAGAGAGAAATAGCAACAGAGACTGGTAAATTATTGACTAAAAAACAAACAAAACAAAAAAACAACAACAAAAAAACAAAACAAAACAACTGCTCCCATACTACATTTAAACAAAGTTAAGTAATTTTGGACAAGGCTCTGTAGCCAATGAAAACCTTCTCTATTCTATTGGGATAGACATGAACATAAATTTGAGTTAATCATTATTTATATGAGCTGCTATTTTTAGAGGTTAAACTGCGTTGTTTTAATATATCAAAGTAAGGCGGGTGAACAAGATCCAATCTGTTGGAACAATCACAGTCATCGTCGGATCACTAAAGAACAGTAACGGATGATTCTGCGTTTAACACAGCAATTAGCTGGGGGGCTGACCAGTGCTGAAGGTCACAAAAGATAATGAAATTCTGAGGAGCCGTCAGAGCCGGGAGAAGACTCGCACAGAAGCTATGTGTGGGGTGGGATGGTTGGGAATGAGACCTGGGAGAGAGAAGGGCATGATGGGAAAGATGATGGAATCCAAGCTAAGACAGGAGGCTGGGCAGCAGCAATGGATCCATGCGAATCTGTCTGCACAACCACACTGTATGATGTTCACACCAGGGGAAACTGGCAGCAGCTACTAGGATTCTGTGAGCCACATACACAAATCTTTGTGAGCCCCAAATTATCTTAGAATTTCAAACCAAGAAATGTCATTGTTTCTTTTTAATTGTTTTAAGTATGGCTATGAGCACAGGAAATTAAAATGTGCCTACGTGTTTCACATTGTTACAGCTGAACTGGGCACTCCAGCTAAAGGCTTGAGACCTTGTACCAGTGCATCTGACAGAACAAGCCTTAAGGAAGGGTCTCCCTTCTCCATCACCTGAAAACCATTTACAGAACTCATATGCAATATCAGAGACAGTGCCACTTCATTTGAAATTTTCTAAAACTGTGCATCTTACCGATAAGATTGAGCGACGAATTTTCTGCTTTTTCAAATGCAACTTGACTGTTTCCAACAACCAGGCCTACTTCAATCTGTACAGAAAGATGATAATTAGTAAGCTATAGGCATTTCAAAGTAAGGCTAGACTTGAAGGGGAAAGGAAGTTTTTCAGGGCAAAGCAAACATTGCTACCAGTCATCTGAGTTATATTTGCGTTCCTCACAGCTATCCTGCAAAATCCCTACATGGCAAAGTCTGCATCTTCACCGCCAGTCTCTGATGTATACTAGATGACGGTGTTCAGATAGTACAGATTAGTAGATCTGCGCTTAGGTGTGCTTTAGTTTCTTTTTTGTTTTGGTTTTGGTTTTTGGTTTTTCGAGACAGGGTTTCCCTATATAGCCCTGGCTGTCCTGGAACTCACTTTGTAGACCAGGCTGGCCTCGAACTCAGAAATCCGCCTGCCTCTGCCTCCCGAGTGCTGGGATTAAAGGCATGCACCACCACGTCCTGCTGGAGCTTTAATTTCTATTCCAATAGCAATACTGGCTACAGCAAGAGTGAGGGGCTCAGAGGGAGAACATACAGTATAGAAAGCTACACCAGGCGAATAGTCGGAAACATATCAGCCTGTGCAAGTCATATCAAAAGGACTAGAGGACTAACGAGGACTAGAAAAAAGGCTTACCTTCTGCCTTTTGCCTGATGCAGGCTCTCCCTTCAGGATGCTGGGATCCATGGCTTCAATGTCTTTAACCAGTAATCCAAAGAGCTTATCATTAAAGCTAAAGACAAGCTGTGGAGAGAAGGAAGGGGAGGAAGGTTGGCCCATGGTACAATGGCTTCCTGCCTATGTTTTCCAAAGGTGAAAAAGCAGTTTTCTTTTGAATGTCCTTCTTGGGTCAACTCTACAGTCACACCATCACAGACCCAGGGACAGGAAAAGGAAACTTATGTGTTAGTATGACAGGAGGTGACTTAGTTGACACTCACAAACACTTCGGGAAACTACTAGTAAGAAAACCGAGATCCAGCAGGGCAGTGATGGTGCAGACCTTGAATCCCAGCACTCGGGAGGCAGAGGCAGGAGGGTCTCTGCAAACTCGAGGCCAGCCTGGTCTATAGGGCAGACAGTCAAGGTTACACAGAGAGACCTAGTCTCAAAAAAATAAAAACGGCTGAGATCCAGAAACAGACTATGTATGCATCAGGGTTCAGACACAGTAAATAACAGTGCTGAGTCAGCTCTTCCTATAAATAATACAAAATGCCAGCCACACAAGCGCAGAGAGCCTTGCAAACCCAATAGTCCATTTACCAAGTACCTGTAGAATGCCTTCTACAAGCTGGGCCTCCTCTATGTGTTGAGATGTCACAGTAAATACTCTGCCATAAAACTGCTACCAGGAATGGTCCCTTGGTAGGGGTCAGATAGGTTTTTCAAGTATTTTCTTTCATGGTCTTATGGATATCTACATCTTATTGTGTTTTTAATTATTACAAACATCAAAGAGTTTCAATTAAGTACCAAAGCTAAAGTTAAACGGTAAAACTCACAAGCTGAATACAAACAGGCTCAAAATTTCCAGGAATCCAGAAGGAATATAGCACAGCCAATAAAACGAAAACAAAAATAAAAACCCCAAACACCACCACCCTAACAGCAATGGACAGTAGTCAACAGATGCAGCTGGTGGGCATCAAGGAGCCTTTTGGACTACCTAAGGCAAGCGGCAGCAGCTCGAGCACAGCACTGAGGTCCCTCCACCTGAGAGCACGGGGCTCGCATGCTTCCTGCTGGTCCTACTAGAAAGTTCTACAGCACCACAAACAGCATCTTCTCTGTTCCCTGCTGATCTGCCAGACCAAAAATAGTGACTGGGATATTCTCTACGCTATTAAATATTTATCTGACTCTTCTCTAAGTCCCTAGCTGTGCACCCACGAGCACATGATTTATCTTCTCTGGACCCAAACTTCTTCATCAGGAAAATCTCTAAGGTTCATTTTAATTCTAATGCTTTCTTGTTATTTAATTTTTTTCCTTCTTTGTTTAGTTTGTTTGCTTTTATATTTGTTTTGCCTTTTTTTTTGGTTTGTTTGTTTCTCTCCTTTTGAGACAGGGTCTCACTATGTAGATCAGGCTGGCCTAGAACTCACAGAGATCCACCTGCTTCTGCCCCCCAGTGCTGGGATTAAAGGTGTGTGTCTACACTCAGCTAATTGCTAGGCTTTCTTTTAAAACACACTGTATTTTGTTCCTGTACATCAGCAGTTGAGGTTCTGCCTATAAAAGTTTGATATCATAATATATGAATACTTTAGACTGCTATCCTTTCGATTTGTCAGGAAAACTGAGAAGTAACAGTGCATTCACTCCAATGCTCCTGCCATCCACTGCTGCTCTCTCTAGTCATCTCCCGAGACAGAGACCTCAGGGCAGCATAGACGCAGCCTTAGCAAGTGCAGGCACTCGGCAGTGCCAAATGCCTTGCTCCCAGGATCTGCTATTTACTTTTAAACATTTGAGGACCCAGAGCGCTTAGATGGAATGTATTTACTGATATTTACCATTCTGGATATTAGAGGACAAAAAGTTAACTGTATCCATTTAAAGTAAAATCACTTTCTAAGACGAAAAACTGCAATGGAAAAAAAGGGGGTGGTAGTCCATTTCTGCAAATCGCTTTACTGGGGACAGTCAGACGCTCACATCTGCTCTGGCAGTCAGGGTGCCTGTACACACAATGTGTGGCTTCACACTTTCTTTTTAATTCTTTGGAGACAAGGTCTGGTGTAACCCTGGTTGGTCTCAGACTTCCTCTGTAACTGAGAATGGATAACCTTCAACTCCCGATCTTCCTGCCTCTACTGCCCTAGTGCTGGGATTACAGACACTCACCATACCTGGTTTTCTTTGGTGCTAGGCCTAGTGGTGGAGTGTGGGTTTCATGCATGCTGGGCGGCACTCTACCAGCTAAGCATACTTTATGTTTAATAGAATGTTCTTCCTATGATATCCATCATCTGACAGTAACTCAAGTGTAAAAAGAGGCAGCGCTGGTGAACACTGGCTGCTGAGAGTTTCCAGTGGCACTAAGGTTCAGAGACTCTACGATGAACTTGATTTATATATAATTTTCCTAAAAATCTCTAGAAGACCACCCTCCACCAAAAGTTGAGACCTACTATGTGTGTACATGCCCACGTGTATGCAAGTATGCATTCAACATGTGTGTACATGCCAGCCAGAGATGACCCTCAGGTATTGTTCCTCCATTCTTTCCATACTATCCCCCCAGCCCCCTTATTTTGGGGCCAAGGTTTCTCACTGGAGCTCACCAGTTTGGGCTATGCCAGCTGGCCAGGGGCCTCAAGGGCTCCTGTCTCTGCCTTCCCAGCTGTAGAACCACAAGCACAAATATTCCACCACTCCTGGCTTTTTGCCTGGGTGCTGGGGGTCAAACTCAGGTCTTCACGCTTGCTCGGCAGGCACTTTACTGACTTATGACCTATCTCCCCAGCCCCAAGTTCTGCTTTCTACAAAAACATACTAGTGACATAGGAAGACTTCCAAGAAACAAATCTCATGTCCCACGATGATAAAATGAAACCATTTCAGACTATGCATCTCTACCATGTTCCCAAACTTGCAGGGAGAAAACCTGCTGTAGCAATATGGGACATTTTAACACAATGTCAATGACTTTTTGAAAAATGTTCATGTCTATGTGTATGTGTGTCATGTGCAGGTACCCTTGGATGCCGGCCAGAAGAAAGCACTGGATCTGAAGCTGGAGGTACCCAGAAGTTGTGAGTTGCCCCAAGTGTGTGCCAGGCACTGAACTTGGATCCTGCAGAAGAGCAGCCATCTTAACTGCTGAGCCATCTCTCTGGCCTCCTAAAGCTTTGAGGGCTTTCTGAACAGACTCCTACAGGTGGTTCAGCAAACTCACTCCTTCAATCTGCATGGAACTTTTCCTAGGAAAAGCTCCTCCTCTTAGCTCTTCCAAAGCAGAACCCTGGGCATCAGCATTTGGTTGTCTACAAAGGGAAGGAGTGAGCTCGGCTCGGCCTACCTGCTGCCCCACTGAGAAGGCCTGGTTGTTGAACTGTTGGATGAACTCGGCTGCCATCTTGTCGGTGTCGTACGGGTTGGAGTCGATGTTCTTCTTCTGCAGGAAGTCGATCTCGATGGTCATTGTGCCGATGCACTGCTTGGCTTTGTCAAACGAATACAAGGCAACTAGGAAGAATCACAGGGACAGACAGAAAAACTTACACTTCTAGTTACAACGAGCTCCACTGAGCTCCACGCAGGCTTCCCTGGAGGAACACATAGGCACAAACTTAAAAATTTATAGTCAGAGATTTCCTTACTCACCTGTGTTAAGGAGAAAATATTAAATGATACTCTCCCTCACCTTTGACCCCTCATGTCTCCACGGCAAAAAAAAAAAAAAAAAAAAAAAAGAAAAGAAAAAGAAAAAAATCATATCCCCCTTCACAGTCCCTGCACTGCCCTCCTGATTTAACAGAGGACAATGTGACAGCGTGGGTGGCCTCAGTAGTTTTGGCACAGCATGTGGTTACCAAAGATGATTTTTGAGTAGTCTAAGAATTTGCTCCCATGAGAGAGGTGGATGGATTCCTTGCTCTAAGAAGGTCAGCAAGAGGAAGTAATAAATGGGATGGGGAAGGGGCGGAACTGTGTTCCCAGGGGTTAGTTTCCTGTAGTGTAAGCTCTGACTTATGCGTCTATGTAATACTGCAAGTGTGTTTACTGAGCTGTACCCATTTGCCTACAACACACAAGACACAAGACAAGCATATATAAGGCTCTGAGTAAGAGCATTCCTACTTAAGCCTTGGGAAGAGTTTTAAACTACTTGTTTAGGCCATAATGTCATAAACTTAAATATTAAAACACTACATATAATTTTATATTATATAATAACTATTCAGACTCCAATGTTTAGCTGTACAATATGAAGTTTACATATCATATTGATAGAAATGGGTATTAAAAGAAAATTTCTCGATGATACATAATCAGCTTGTACATGTTAATAAGGCCTGGTTTCTAAACAAACTTTTAAAGCAAAACGTATCACACTGCAGCATACAATCCTGGAAGCACCAGGAGGAGCTAAAAAGCACCCAGGAGAGCCTGAAGACACTTTTATATTTGACTTTCCCCAACTTGATCATGCCGAGCAAGTAGGAACGCATCCTGCCCCGCAGCAGGGCTACTGTATACACGCTCTGTGTCTACTGTATATACACACTTGTGGCTCGTGATGAGGCCTCTAACAACACAGTGGAAGTACTTGTGAGCAGTAGCCCACTGGGATGGCTCAGCTGTGCCAAGCCCAACGCTCCCAGTCTGCAGGGCCCCAGGCTCTGGGGCTGCTACATACCATAGGTTAGCCATGCTCATTCTAATCTGTTTGTGCTAGATGTGAGTGGTAGAGCAATTATACAATATAATTAGTTAAATGTGAAATTTTGACATTCTACAATTGTGGAAGACACTTTAGAGGAAGAGTTTGTTCTTAAAATGAAAAAAAAAATCAGCTAAGCATGAACAAAAAATTAGAAAGTCCATAAAAATCCAATTGAGGGACTGGGAGATATCTTAGTGATTAAGAGCACTTGTTGCTCTTCTAAAAGGACCTAGATTCAGTTCTCAGCACCCACATGGTGGCTCACAACCATGAAACTCCAGTGTCAGAGGATCTGGTAGCCTCTTCCAGCCTCCATGGGCACCAGGCACACAGATATACATGCAAGCAAAACACCCATACACATAAAAGAAATAAAAAGTAAATCTTAAAAACATACAAAACAGCCGGGCGTGGTGGCGCACACCTTTAATCCCAGCACTCGGGAGGCAGAGGCCGGTGGATTTCTGAGTTCAAGGCCAGCCTGGTCTACAAAGTGAGTTCCAGGACAGCCAGGGCTATAAAGAGAAACCCTGTCTCAAACAACAACAACAACAACAACAAAAACATACAAAACATGGATTTTTAAAATTCATTTTGGACAAGGGGTATGGTCCATTCACGAATTACACTGGTCAAATAAGACCTGAAACAAAAAACTCACTGTATGGCTTTCAAATAACTCATCATTATTAATGTCTGAGATTTCAGCAGTTTACAAAGATGTTCTCTTCAAAGGAACTTTTAGTCTGTATCAACAGATCCTTCTGGAACCTGAATACATCATTTAATCTCTCTGTGCTTTCAACTGTCATGTGCGCATTCAAGAAGAATGGGTTAGGTAAGTCTTAGTGATCAGGAAAACTCCAAGTTCTCTAAACTTACTCCATGGATTACAGCCACTTGATTTGTGTACAAAGACTTCCTGCAATTCTTTGAGTAAGATTGCTTGTGTAAATCACATTTTTATACTTTCACTTGGCATCTTAAATGGGGCAAAGGCATTTTAAATATTTCAAAAACAAAATAACAGAGACCCAGCCAGGACTGGGAGATGTACTAAAGATGAAAGAATAATTCAAGTTTGGGCCTGAAGTTTTAGAATAATCTCTTCCTCCCACTCTGCTATTCTGTCTTCTTGTCACATTGCTTAGCAACTGTAGGACATGGTTAAAGGCTGCTAAGCTTTTATGAAGAAGAGAGATTGCTTTCCATGTAGTAAAATGCTTCTAGTTTGAAACATGGAGAGAATGAATGTATCTGTAATTCCATTACAAGTATCTGTCCCAGACACTCTTGAACATTTGTCTAAAGAGAAATCTATAGGGAGACCCACTAGAGCATCATCTGCAGTGGCCAAGTACCAAGAAACACTGATTAGTAAAGGAACAAGGAACAAAATCCAGTAAACTCGCAATATGGAACACTGTATAGCAATTTTATTAAAATAAAAACTTGATCTAATTTAGTAAAAATTGTTAAAATAGTCAATGAGAAATATACTTCATAAGGTTTTGTATATTATGATACTAATCTGTGGATGACAGAATCCAAGGCAGTATAACACATATGTGCTATACATACATAACATATGTGTTATACATATATAACATATGTATACTGTCTTCAATTTGACATCTACTAGTGAGTATACTAAAATAGCATGACTGAAGTGTAGTTATTAAATGCATTTAGTTTAAGGCCATGCTCCTAAATAGCAAACCAAGTGGCTACAATGTCCGAGACTGCGGTCAGCACCATGGACAGCATCCCACGAGGTCAGGACCATGGCCAGTCCCAAATTGGCTGAAGGTTCCACACAGGAACAAAAAAAGCACGTGTTAAATTTTTAAAATATTATTTTATAGTAGTAGTATATTACTTCAAGTGACTTTGCAAAGTCTGGAGAGATGGCTCTGCACTAGAGCACTGGCTGGTTCTGCAGAGGACCAGGGAGTCCAACGCATGCAGACAAAACATTCATCATATACATAAAATATATCTTGACTTTTATAGGCAAAAACTAAGTTATAAACAACATTTTTGGATATGCTTAGGCCTTTTAATCATAGGAGATGTAGAAAACATGGCAAGGAAGGTGAATTTAAGTCTGATAAAGTATGACACTGTCAGACAAAAAGAAGATACACTAGGTGATCCTTCCAGAAGACACTCACACTGAAATGACCTTTTACCTATAAAGTGTCACAGACAGGACTTCCACCCTAGAGTTTTTGAAATGCCATTTCTCCAGAGCACAGCTGGGTCACACCAACGCTGATGATCAGCCTCCACACTCTCCACATCAGCCAGGCCCCAATGTATCCTTCAGATATCTGCCACACCTGCCTTAGTCCAGCCCAGTCACTTCACTTACAGTTCGAGCCAGAAAGTACCCTTGATTCACCTCTCTAAAGCTCTGACTGTAGACAAGAAAGACATTTCTAGTAGAAGAAAACTGGTTTTGTAACATTCAGTCAACCATAAGATACACTTTTTAAACCATGAAAGTCTGCAGTACACAGTCTTGGTTACTTTTTAACCCATAAAGTTTGCAGTACAGTCTTGGTTACCTTGTGTTGCTATAATAAGACACCATGGCCAAGACAACTTAGAGAAGAAAGAATTTAATTTGGGGGCTCACAGTTCCAGAGGAGGTAGCATCCATGACCATCATGGCAGAGAGCACGGAAGCAGGAAAGCAGATATGATCCTGGACAGTACTAGGCTTACGTTCTGGTCCATAAACACGTGGCAGAGAGATAAGTAACTGGAGTAGCATGGGCTCTTGAAACCTCAAGGCTAGCCCCCAGTGACATGCCTTCTCTAACAAGGCCATGCCTTTTAATCCTTCCTAAACAGTTCCACCAACTGGGGACCAAGCATTGGAATATACGAACCTGTGGAGGCATTGGCAACCAAGCCACCACATACACTTTTTCAAATAGAAAAAAACAAAACCAAAACTATATTAAAAGTTAAAATTAAGGGCTGGAGAGACAGCCCAGAAGTTAAGAGCATATACGTAGGTTTAGCTCCTAGCATCTAAACAGGACAGCTTATAACTGCTTGGAATTCCAGTTCCAGGGGATCTAATGCCCCTGACCTCTGGAGGCACTAGCATGTATATAGATGAACATAAACTCACAAAGTCATACAGGCATGCACACACACATACACATACACAATAAATCTTTTAAATTTAGATTTAAAGACACTCTTGCTCTTTTATTTAAACAAATGAATTTAAAGAAATTAGAAACTTGTCCTACATTCAAACACACTGCCTCATTAAATATTTCGCAAGGTAGTTGCTTTTGTCTCTGCAAACAGGGAACCCTGGCCTCTCGAGCTGACCTACTTCACTTTGGCGCTAACTCCTCCACCCTCCCAGCTCTATGCTATGCTTCAGGTGAGATGGATAAGGGAATCACTTATGTCAGTGTCTCCTAAAATGTGACTGAAAAGAACGGCTTAAAGGTGGCTGTTAAAAACACCGTCACATGAATCAGATTCCCCAAAAGCCTGTGAAACTGTTTCTAAAGATAGACCGTCCAAGAAACCCTTTCAGGCTCTTCTGGAAAGCTCTAACTGTGCATCCCTCTGTATCAAGTGCACCCATCGAAACCAAGGACCTCCATCCTCACTCCGGCTTTTCTCAGCACCCTTATTTGCTTCCGCAATGAACAAAGAACCAACTGAAGGTAAGCTCCATGCTGGCCTTCCCTCCAACTCAGGGGGAAAAAAGTAAGTTACTAAAGGTAAGATCTGTGTCCGCCTTCCCTCCGACTCAGGGGGAAGAAGTAAATTGGTGTGTTTCTGGGCAGACACTCCCACTGGGATTCTCTCCTAGTCCTTTTTGTCACTTTTCTGAGAGAAGTGAACAATGTGCTGGCACTTTATACCAACTTCTCTCAAATATTATCGCCTGTGATCCAGTTTAAAGCTACTACATCTGAGAATGTCTTCAAAGTCACTGGGCTGAGAGATAACGGCGGCCCCGTGACAGCAATGAGGACAACACACAGTCCCCCGGCAGCGGTCCCAGAACACCATGGGAAAGGAGTCATTTGAAAAGCGGTCTGACATACCGAGCTCCCACTGCAGAAAAGGAGGGTGGGAGGGATGATCACAGACAAAGCCTAGGCGGTATCACCTCCAAAGGTAAGCAGAGCAGCAGGCAGCAGTAAAGCAAAGATTTGGAATTCAGCCAGGTGTGGCGGTGCACAACGTTAATCCCAGCACTTGAAAGACAAACGCAAGAAGACCACTGAGTTGGAGGCCAGCCTGGTCTACACAGTGAATTCCATCTAGCTAGAGCTGTGTAGTGAGACTATCTAAAAAACATAGGCTGTAGCAATCTACACCTCCAGGAACAGAGAAATCACTTGAAAATAAATAAGACTAGAGGTAACAACATCAATCTTTTTCCTTTTTTAATCAATGTTTTGGTTGTGAGCTTAGCCTTGAACAGCCGAAACATTTTTCCAACCCAACTGTTTGATTTAATGTACATGGGTGTTTTGTCTTTATGTATGGTCAGGCATCAGTGCATGCAGAGCCTTTGGGGGACAGAAGAGGGCATCAGATCCCCTGGAACTGGGATTTCAGAAGGCTGCAAACCTCTACCTGGCTATTGGGAATTAAACCCGGGTCCTCTGGAAGAGTAGCCAGTGCCCTTATCCGCTGAGCCATCTCTCAGGCCCAAGATCAATTATTTTTGAAGACTCGGATAAATAAAGGATAGTACTTTGAGAAGTATGGCAGTGGAGAAAAAAAGGCAGTTAGGAAAGAAAATTAAGGATCTTACAAGAACAACAGAGAAACAGGCCATGCCAACCAACCTCTCTACTTCCTCTTCTACTTCATACAAATTATCTACGATAAAGACTGCGCTTCTCCACAGTAACTGAAAAGAACGCTACTAGACCAATCATCTACAGAACCATGAGAAAGACACTTGCTTGCAAAGTCACTATAAAAAGAAAGCAACATAACAAAATACTATTTGTCTTTCCCAACTATCCATGATATTGAAAACACACACACACACACACACCCCAAATCCACATTTAAATTTAAATTATCCATCCTTAGACAAATCTTTTGTTGTTGTTGATTTGCATGTGTATGTATGGGTGCCTTATGTGTATGTGTCTGGGTACCGTGTATATGTCTTGGGGGGAAGGGGTGCATGTGTATGCACATACATGTAAAGACCTTCTTTTATTGATTTCTATACCAGGAACTACTGAGTCTGCTGATCAGAATACCCTAGCCAGCTTGATCTAGGGATACTATCTCTGCCTCACAAATGCTGAGCTGCTCATTAGAAGGCTACCACCCCCAGCCAACATTTATGAGGATGCCAGGGATCAGAATTCCTGGTCCTCCTGAGTTCGTGAGCACAAAGCCATCTTTCCAGGCCGTGATTTGGGATTTTCTTGTTTGTTTTTTAGGATCTAGGGATCCAATATAGGGTTGTGTACACATGCATGTTAGGTGTGCCGATTAGTTTTTGTCAACTTGACATAAGCTAGAGTAACCTGGGAAGACGGAACCTCGACTGGGAAGTACCTCCAGTAGATGAGTCTGGAGGCAAATCAATGGGGCATTTTCTTGATTAATGATTGATGTGGGAGGGTCCAGCCCACTCTGGGCAGTGCCACCCCCGCAGTTGATCCTGGGTTGTGTATCACATTATAAGCAGTCTTCCTCTATGGCCTCTGCTCAGCTCCTCTGCTTGACTCTCTTCAGTCTTGGCTCCCATCAGGACATGTAAACCAAACAAACCCTGCCCTCCCCGAGTTGCTTTTTGTTATGATCTTTTTGTTGTTGTTGTTGTTGTTGTTGTTTTTGGTTTTTCGAGACAGGGTTTCTCTGTGTAGCCCTGGCTGTCCTGGAACTCACTCTGTAGACCAGGCTGGCCTCGAACTCAGAAATCCACCTGCCTCTGCCTCCCGAGTTACCACAGCAACAGAGAGCACACCAATGCACGAGGCAAACTCTCACTGGGCTATATATATCCAGCCCTCTCAAGACTAAATCAGAATACTAAAACTTAGAACAGATATAAGTACAAGAGAAGCAATGAGTTTAGCAAACTACTCAAGAGAGAATATGTTCAGATGAATTTATTAAGATTCTGTGAATGAAGAAAGAAAAACTAAGATTTTTTTTAAAGATAAAAATTAAATTATCAGGGGATATGGAGATAGCTCAGATAGTGAAATGTTTGCCGCATACATATGAGGATCTGAATTCCAGCTTCTACTGCCAGGTAAAATCTGATGAAGTGTAGTGATTCTAGGACATACTTTACTGGGAAAGGAGGAAAAGCCCACACAACACACAACGCCTCTCTGTTTGCACAGCTGTCATTGTAATCAATGTTTAAGGTCCAATAATCAATAATTATAGAAAACTATAATTCTCAGTAACTGAGAATGATACAGAAAATCAGCTTTAGGTAGCTACAAATAATAATAATAATAATAATAATAATAATAATAATAATAATAATAATACCTACCTTCTATGTCCTGCCCAATAGAAAGTCCAGCCCATTTTCGCTATAAAATAAAAAGGACAGTTAAAATCAAGTCAGTATCAGAGAAATGAAAAAAAAAAAGATAGATAGCTATGAACTTCAGAAAGACTGTAAAACCAAGACACAGTATGTTGTTATGTGCGGAACTGTGACCCCCACCCCACGCCCACCCACACCCAAAATGCCAGTGTTTAGCTCCTTCCTGGGCGTGTGATTAACTGCATCTATAATCAGGGTCTTTGCAGACTGCATTAGGATAAGCCCTAAGCCAACGTGACTGAAGATGCAAGGAGAACGGCGTGTGATGACAGAGGTAGAAATGAAGTGATGCCAGCCAAGGATTGCCAACACCTCGCTGGCTGTGCACAGCCAGCCCTCTTGGAGCCCTTGGAGGCAGCTAGCTCTATACCGCCTTTGCGAGCTGCCAGTTTTCAGAACTATGAGAGAATAATATTTTTCAATTTTCACCCATTTTGTATTCTTTTTATTATAGCTTAGATTTTTCTATTATTTTAAGCTAACCAAATTGTGGTTCCTTTTTACCCAAAAATGAATGTAGATTACATCTTATAGAAAATATACAAAGCTTGACTATGCAGCCCAGGCAGGCCTTATAACTGCAGATCTTTCTGCTTCCTCTCTTAGGGTTAGCAGGTGCCACCCACCGAATGTCACCATGCCCTGTGTGCCCTTCTAGAGCAAAACTATCCATGGTGTGGCAAGTTTTGTACAATACAATATACCTCCCCATCTTCCTAAGGCAGATGGTTCTGTATTAGTGCACTACTGCAGTTAGTTTGTGTGATTTGCTATAACCACAAAAACAAATTAAATTCATGAAATTAAACTAAAACTGGCCAGATGATCACACTGAAACTTTAGCTGGGACTTAAACCATGAACTGGTCAGGATTACTCTGTGCAATCCAGCCAAAGGATTTTCGGGGGCTTAGGGCCAGTCATCTGTCCTGACTATACTGGGAGGAGACAGGAATAGAACGCATTTAGGAAAAATTCAGGGCTACCTTATCAGATTTAAAATCAGTTATTACTGATAGTGCCCCATGGAATTCTGGGGAAATAAGTTCTGGCTGAAAACCCACTGCTTGCCTGCTCCTGTGACCACAGTGGGCTCTAGGGCGGGTGGGTAAAAGGTGCTACACCGTAAGCCTGTGCAATGAGCACTCCCTTTCCAGTTTCCTTCCCAGGGGTCACACTTCTTCCTCTGACCCACATCCCCCAATAGACCCTCTACAGAACTCACCTTCTCTCTGGCCAAGATGACAATTAGCAACATGCTGGTCAATCTAGACTTTGGGAAACAAACTGAGATTCTGCACTTTACTTGCAAAGACAGTCTTTGGAAGATAGTACTGGTATCCAGTGTTTGTCCTGAGAACTGAATCAGTTATCACATTCCACAATGCTTGTAGTGTATCTTGGGAGGATTCTGTTTTGTTTTTTGAGACAGGGTCTCAATTTGTGGCCCTAGCTAGCCTGGAGCTCTGTTCAAAGCTAGATAGTCCAAACTTTTAAATTAAACCATAGTAACTATTAAACTAAACTAATTAATCATCAGTTCATTTATATTGAGACGGGGCCTCATATAGGTCTCATATAGCCCAAATTTTTAATCTATAGAAACAAATATAAAATTTACATTGCTAGGAATGTGGGTCATGGGAGTTAGGTGGCACCTTTGGTACTAGGGGTGAGCACTGGGCACCATGACTGTGGACTCCTCACAATCTGCCCACAGTTATACCTTCCAAGCTTTAGAGATGCTCAGGAAGCTAGATCATAGTCTAGACAACTACAGGTTAGGTCGGAAAGCACAGCATTATAAAACCTCTATTATTAGATGCCAATTTTATAAATAATATAAATGATGTGTTACCCTGAGATTTGGTGTTAAAAGAACATCACACTTTTTCCAACAGCCAACTGATAATACTTCAGACTTTTTTTTTTTAATTTGAAAAAACTGAAGATAATATATTGGTATCACTGTAAATAGTTGACAAATTAAAAAAGTATCTTTAGGGCCAGTGAGATGGTTCTGAACGTTAAAGTGTCTGCCATAAAACCTAATGGCATGAACTTGAGCCCAGGAAGCCCATGACAGACTGACTCCTGTCAGTTGTGCTCTGACCTCCACTGTGGCATGAGTGCCTTCCCTGTAAACAAAATAAGTAAAATACATTTTTTTTCAAAAAAGAATATATCTTTAAATTCTGTATGTAACATCTAGGTGGTTTTCTTTGATATGAATCAATACAGTTAGAGAGTAATGTTTGCTTAAAATGAACTGACTCCTGCAACTTCTCAGCTAAGGAGAACTCATTTTTGTTACCTGAGGTAAGCTGAACGCGATGCATCCTGGAACCACTGACGGATGGGTCCTCAGTGTAAATATGTACTTGTGATTGGGGGACGTCCTCACTATCACGTGCCTAAAACACAGAGCACAGTCAGGGCACCAATGAGAACATGGCTTCTACGTGTGTTCTTCCCATACTCATGTCTGACGGACATAGACAGTACACAGGAGAGCCCTGACAGAAAACCATAAACTGGGCTCCCAAAACCTGTAACTCAAAATGTCTTCCAGACATAAAGACATCTAGGCTCACACAACATGAGCAGAATCCAGCCAAGATGTTCCAATGAGAACATCCGATTCAAATCATTAACCTGTGAGGCTTCCAGTTTACAGGAAACTGAAGCACCAATTCAAAGTTCTTGCTATTAAATATGAGGAAGATGAATTTCCTTTTCTGAGGGTAATTTCACATATCCCAATAAAATAAATGTAGGAGAGCCAAAGACAGGAGAGCTAGGAGATATATGAGCTAGCTGTTAGTTTTTAAGGTTGTTTATTAAATCTTTCATCAGATTCTCTCAGAGCCTGAACATTATGATAACAGTTTTTTTTTTTTTTTTTTTTTTTTTTTTTTATTTATTATATGTAAGTACACTGTAGCTGTCCTCAGACGCTCCAGAAGAGGGCACCAGATCTCGTTACGGATGGTTGTGAGCCACCATGTGGATGCTGGGATTTGAACTTATCACCTTCAGAAGAGCAGTCGGGTGCTCTTACCCACTGAGCCATCTCACCAGCCCCGATAACAGTTTTTAAAACAGATATTACAAATGAAAAACTTCCCCAAATACATCAACTTTCATATAGAAGTCCAACTCCAAAGAACTCTGAACTGATTCATAAGTTACCAGAAGTTATCCATAATATATATATGCCATCTCATGATAATGTTATACCCCAGGAAGCCAATGAGTCCTTTGGGATAGAAGCTGCGACTTTTATTATGTGCTGGCACTATTTCTGTATATGAATGAGAGGGGGATGGGGAATGGCTGCAGAGCAAACCCCTCAGAGCTGTTGGAGCCAGGCACACACTCTGCCACTAAGTGTCACCTCCAGACTCACCTGGTCTTTCAGCAAACATACAGTGCTGCATGTGCTAATGGTTTGCCCCATGTATCTGCTACATTTGAAGTGAAAAATTCAGCACATGTGAAAGAATGCCATAAAACTCCCTCACTGATCAGCCTTATCTTCAGTTTGATATCACAAAATGCTCAATATGCCTCCTTCTCACGCTGAGGCTGACGCCATAGGTCCCTAGACGGCCTTCTGATGTGGATGGCATTGACCTTGCTGACAGTCTTTGGAAGGTCAGTAGGTGACATGAATCAGGTAAGAAAAATTATGATGAAAGTGCTTTTAAACATGTGAGGGTTTGCTGGGCATGGTGGCGCACGCCTTTAATCCCAACACTTGGGAGGCAGAGGCAGGCATATTTCTGAGTTCGAGGCCAGCCTGGTCTACAGAGTGAGTTCCAGGACAGCCAGGACTACACAGTGAAACCCTGTCTCAAAAAAAAAAAAAAAAAAAAGAGGTTTTGTACACCTTCAGCTTCCACGCCTCTTGTATTACCATAGTAACAGTGATCACACCAGTAAAACTCTGTGACGGGATCATGAGCATGCTAGGCACTGTTGTAAATTAGGACAACTTATCACTTACAACTCCCCCATTTTATAGATCGGGACACAGGAACACAAAAATGGCAAATGCCTTTCCTGTGGTCATCATTTTGTGACTCTCAGCACTAGGATCCAAACTTGGACAATAAGACTTCAAAGCAAGGTGACTAGCAACCATGTTATGTGATACCTATACCCAGTGTGTCGACCTTAAGAAAATCAGCTTTTAAAAACATTCTATGAATAACGTATATATACTGCATTTATCAAGGTTTGACAGAGTAATGACAGAAATACGTAACTCTCGTCTCCATTTTCCAGCTTGGCAAGAGTTAAAAAAAAAAAAGGCAATTTCCAAAAGTTTTCCTAAAATGATTCTTTGGAATCATATTCTAAAACAATACCTAGCAAGTTAAAAATAGCTACTCACTGGCCAGACTGGAAATCCTTTTCATTCACAACCGCACAGTTGCTTAAAGATAATTCATCAGTAGGGCATCTCGCAGCTTGCATAGTCTGAAAGAATCAATGATTAGAAACGTAAGTCACGGTTTCAACTTTAGAGAACACCACACGCCTCCTGCTCGTTGCTCTCCAGCACCACAGATGCCCTAGTAAACATCCCTCCATCTTGACTCCTGTGTTTCTTCCTCCAGGGTAGCAGCAAGCCTTCACTTGAGAAGTGCCTGTCTCTCATTTTCTGATGTCTGTGAGATTGCAGGTAACTGCCTATGTGCAGCCACATTCACCCCTATCCCCCATATCCCCCGGCACTGGAAGAAAGCACCCCTCCTTATCACAGGACTGCATAAAGGCTTTCCATTCTAAATGGTATCAACAGTACCCTACAGAAAGCAAAGGCCACAGACAACAGATACACACTTGGAAACACAGACCCGACAACCAAGTTAAAGTCCTTGAGGCCAGTCCAGACTACTGCTTAGAGTCGATATATTATTTTGCTCAAGCTTATTTGAATTGATTTTCTATCTCTTTCATAGAAAAGAATCATGACTGATAAAATGCAATAAAGTCAAGTAGTAAATTTGATAAGAGATGTTATGAAAAGGCATCTTTTTATAAGAAACCCCAAGTAACTACGAATTGTATTTCCTATAGATGAAAGGAAATCATCTTCTAAGATTACTGAAAGTCTGAGGCTAGACCAGACTACCCAGCAAGATCCTGTTCTCAAAGGAATAAAACAAAAACCACAAAAAGTTTCCAAACATTTCTCAACAAAAATAATTATAAGGTGTACCCCAAAAGAAAAACAGCAACCAATGGCCTTTTTGGTTACCTACTAGCCAAATATTCTCTTAAATAATGGTACAGCTCGGTATAGTTCAGGCTAGCCTCCAACTCAATATATAGCTTAGGCTTGCCCTTGAACTTCTAATCGTCTTGCCTCCACTCCCTGAGTGCTGGCAATATGGGAGTGTGCCACTGTGCCTGGTTTGGGTGCTTCTGGGGACTGAACCTGGGGCTTCATGCTTGGTAGGCAAGTGCTCCACCAAGTGAGCTGTATCCCAGACTCATGGGTGTTTTCATTCAGTAACACCTCTGTTCTCTACAGTCTCTGGGCCAGCTCTGACATCAGTAGCCATTGTTCGAAGTGTTTATTCTTCAAACTTCAAGCCAAAGCTGACCATCCTTAAATTTGGTTCCCAAAATAAAATTGATATAATGAACTTTGACCTTTTCTTGTAAATGTGTTTTTTTTTTTAAATTTTATTTTCATGTTTTGACTATTTGAAACACTCTCAAGACAAGCTGGCCTTAAACTGATGACCCTCCTGCCCTTGGCCTTGGGGTGTTGGGATCACAGGTGTATATGCCCACACCAAACTTTTGGGTTTTGAGGGTATTTGGGGGGTGGGAATTGTTTATTTATTTGGTTGGTTTGGTTTTCCTTTTTTTTTTTTTGTTTGTTTGTTTGTTTGTTTGTTTTTCAAGACAGGGTTTCTCTTTATAGCCCTGGCTGTCCTGGAACTCACTTTGTAGATCAGGCTGGCCTCGAACTCAGAAATCCGCCTGCCTCTGCCTCCCGAGTGCTAGGATTAAAGGCATGCGCCACCACGCCCAGCTTTTTTTTTTTTTTTTTTTTTTTTTGGTTTTTTGAGACAGGGTTTCTCTGTGTAGCCTTGGCTGTCCTGAAACTCACTCTGTAGACCAGGCTGGCCTCGAACTCAGAGATCTGCCTGCCTCTGCCTCCCGAGTGCTGGGATTAAAGGCGTGCGCCTCCACTGCCCGGCTGATATTAGTACTTCTATTTATTTTTATAGTTATTGAAGATACACTTTCCAGACCTAATGACACTAAAAAACTCAAATTCTGTCAGGATTTTAAGTTTCATTATACAAGATGAACTTCTCTTTGGTGAAAGGCACGGGCTAGTTAAATAAAACTAGCCTTAACTTCACAAAACCGTATTAATGTTAATCAGGTGCCATAGCTGCTCTCCTAGAAGAGCAGACACAAGTCCTGAAGTGTAGAAAACACTAGCAATCATTGCCCTATTGACAGGTAAATAACCAACACAGGTTGGTCAGAACCAGAGGTGTGCAGGATGTCACAGGTGTCTCTGAGGCATTGTTATTTAACAAGGTCTTTACTATACTGAATCTTTCCTACACTCCACACGAAGACAGGAAGTAGCATCTTCTTCTTTAAAAAATTATTTTTATGTATGTGTGATAGACAGCACACGTGTGTGGGTGTCTGAGGGGGCAGAAGACAGTGTCTGACTCTGTAGCTGGAGTCACCGATGGTTGTGAGCCACCCAGAATGGGTGCTGGGAACCAGACTGGTCCCCTGAAGACCATCCAGGGCTCTCAACCACTGAGCCATTGCTCCAGCTTTGCCTCTCTTCTCCTCCCTTCTCCTCCCCTCTCCTCTCCTCTCCTCTCCTCCCCATCCTCCTCCTCCTCCTCCTCTTCTTCTTCTTCTTCTCTCTCTCTCTCTCTAAAGATCATATAGGATTACTGGTAACTACAAAATATTTAAAAGAGCTTAAGGTGGTATAATCACAGCTGTCTTGATGCTAAGGCAGGGAGACTACAACTATCAGGGCAGCCTGGACATCACAGTGAGTTCTGGGCTGCTTAAGGCACTGAAAAACCCTGTCTCAAAAAATGAAACAAAGAGGGATTTAAAGCAAGAATAGTTACCTAATTCTTTTATTAACAAAACAAAAAACCAAAAACCACTGAGAAGAGTATATTTAAGCCAGTGGCTCAGCATGTAAAGGTTCCGGCTGCCAAAGTCTGACAACTAGAGCTCAAGCCTCAGGAGCCCAGAACTGACTCCTGAAAGCTGTCCTGTGACTTCCAGGACACTCAACCTAAAGACAAAGAAACCCCAAACCTCTAAGTATGTGTTTTTTTAAAGTTAGGAACAGAATAGTTTAAACTTCATGTTATCCAAGTGAAGGCTTCCAGGGTTTTTCTGAACACATTTATTAGCACGACAGAAAGTGTAATGCATTTTAATTAATTTGAAGAAAAACAGTAGACAGATGGAAATGTACTAGCCACGTTTCAGTAAAACATTTCCATAAATGGTGATTAGTTTGATTTAAAAAAAAAACAATGTCATAATTTCAAAAGTGCAGCCAAATTCCTTTACTTTGATCCAGGCTTTGATTGTCACTAAAATCAAGTGACAAAATAAGCTAAATTTGGGGCGGGCCTTTGAGCAGATGCACCGCAAAACAGTTAAGCAAGATGCCGAAGAACAATGGCTCTCGCTTCGCTTTAGGATCACTGGCTGCTGCTGCTGTTTTTTTTTGTTTTTTTTTTTTTTAATGTTTCACTGTGCGTATAAAATCTCAGCACATCAGTGAATATGCAATATGGACATACTGGGATTATATAATTTGACATGTGGATTCATGATCAAGTGTTCGAAAAGCACTGATTTCCCATGACATGAACGGAGTCAAGGTCACAAGTTTGCCTTCCAAATGAAAGAGCATTTTGTTAAGGTCACACCTGGACCAGCCATCCATCAAAAACTTATCAAACAATTTAAGTTTTCTATCTTCCTAGAGCCTCTTTACTTTCAAGTTTCTTCCCTTGATTATCTTTCCCCTAAACCTACATTCCTTCCTTGGACAATTCTTACACACTCTACAGTTCTGAGCTTAGACAATACTTATTCTAGGAGACATTCTGGACAGCTGCTCCTCCCCATGAAACTGATAAGACATGCAAGGAAGCCCTGAAGATGACCTTCACTGTCTGCCTAGACACTTGAATCATACTTAGGATAATTCTTAAGGTTGGAGACTAGATTTTGCTCATGTCCATACTTCCAGAGGACTACTCCTGGGCCTGGTACAGTGAGTGCTTGTTATCGTAGATTACAAACCCAGTTCAAACCACCCAAAGGACAAGTGTCCAAGGCAGTAAGTATCCCTTCAAGGTCATTTGGGATATCACAGAATTAGATTCAGATGACTTAATCACTACACAACTCGGGGCTAGGAAGATAGCTCTGAAGGTAGGGACAGCAAACTGGATGGGGAACCTAGCCATGTATGGGAGTTCTCAGTTTGGCCAAGAGCTGATATCTCAGTGGATGAAGAGGAAGAGTAATTGAGGGGTAATTCTTTTTTTTTTTAAGATTTATTTATTATTATATGTAAATACACTGTAGCTATCTTCAGACACACCAGAAGAGGGCCTCAGATCTCACTGCAGATGGTTGAGAGACACCCTTGGTTGCTGGGATTTGAACTCAGGACCTTTGGAAGAACAGTCAGTGCTCTTAACCTCTGAGTTATCTCTCCAGCCCCGAGGGGTGATTCTTGACATAATCCTCCTGCTTTATATGTACACAGAGAAGACATGTATGTACACAAATATGTACACCTACACACATGCAAAAAACATACACAAAGGCACACCACATACATATACATACTTGGAAAAATATAAATCAATAAATGGAACAAAATTACTTCCATGACAGAGCCAACACAATAGAAACTTTACAGAATGCTAGGTTAACCTCATTTGTAAATCTGTTTACCTGTCAATGTCCTTTAATAGGAAGGGGGTGGGAATCTGTGGATATCATCTGGCCAGCCAATTTAAACAGATGCTACGAGGAAAGGGCCTCCCTATTAGAAGCCAGAAGCATCTGTGTTTTTATGGTAAGCCAGGCAGGGTATCTCATTTTAAAACAAAGTGTAAGTTCCTAAAAATAGTCAAGTTGTCTATTTACCATAGAAATGCCAAGGGAAAATTCCATGCTTTTTTTTTTTTCTAAAACTGAATTTGCCTCTAGGAAAAAATAATACAAGCCAACCACTACAGGCCTATAGCCTTTTAAACATGAAATTATAATCAGTGATGGGTTGTTTTATTAAGGTGAGTTGTTCAAGTTACTGGAACACATAACTGTTTAAGGATATAGGAATGCCTTCACTGTAACTTAAAATGCCAAACAGTATGGGTAGTGGGCTATAGGCCACTGGCAATTCTTAAAGAATGTCAAGGTTATCAAACAAAAGGGAACTTCAGTGGAAGCAATTGTGACATAGGTCATTCCAGAGCCTTTAAACGGCAGAGAATTTGCTTCTCTTCAAAAAAAAAAAAGGGAGGGGAGGAGAAAATAGATTACTTGAGTGAACTTTTAAATCAAATAACAGCATGGCCAAATAAAGAAAAATACAATATGAGGTGGCGAGCGGTAACCTCCTGCAACCCCAGCACTTGAGGGGTGGGGGCACGAAGATCAGGAGGGTAAGATGACCCTCAGCTACAAAGGGACTAAAGACCAGCCAGGACCACCAGAAACCCTAACCAAAAGGAAAGGGGAAACAAAATCAGAGTGTGCTAGCAGACTAGAAAGGGCTCATCACCAGACAGTCCCTCCTACCCTGACTATAACCCTGAAGAACACGCTGTGTCTCTTCCTCAGGCCTCTCGCCTCAGGCCTTGACTCCATTTCTCCAGAGGTTTGCAGATTCCCACAGGAAAGAGGAAAATACAGAAACCTGCCCCAGGCCCAGCCTAGCTGACGTGCCCCCGCTCAATTATTTCTCCTAGGGGGATCACTCTGAAGAACTAAGGGTTTAAAATTGCCCTTTCATGTGGGGCAGGGTGTGTGGGGGGAGGGGGTGTATGGCCCATGACTTATATCTGTAATCCCAGCACTGGGAAAGGTGAGGCAGGAAAAGGGTGGCCACAAGTGTCCATGGTTGTTTCAAATGGGATGACCATCTCAGCGGAAGAGAAAATAAACCTGCACTTTGCAACAAAGTAACTCCCAGACATTAATGAAAACTTAGAATTCCATTTTGGAGATATCACTATCCACATTTCAATTATCACAAGTGCCTAATTTCTACCACTGCAGATAGTTCCAGTAGATACGATTGGTCCAGAGCAACATAGAAATGTCACCATAAATGGTCACCTGCAAGGCCACATAACCCCCTACACTATAAACTCCTATGATACTTGCTGCTTAAGAAAAAGGGGGTTGTTTTGGTTTTGGTTTTTGATTGGTTGGTTTTGTGTGTGTGTGTGTGTGGTTGGTTTTGGTTTGTTTTATGGGTTTTTTTTGTTTTTTTTGTTTTTTTGGTTTTTTGAGACACAGTTTCAAGTAGCCCAGGCTGGCCTACAACTCATTATATAAACAAGGATGGCTCTGAACTTCTAATCCCCCCACCTCTACCTCCCCAGTGCTTGAATTACAGATGTGTATCTACCACACCTGGGCTTCTTGTTAAACTTTTGAAGACAGGCTGGTGAGAAGCTTCAGTGGGCAAATGAGCTTTTCCTCCGAGTGGAGAAGTTCCATCCCCAAGCCCCACATGGTGGAAGGAGAACCGACTCCCACAAGCTCCCCACATGCAGGCCATGATGCATGCAGAAACCTCCCTACCTGCAACCCCCACATAAATGTAATTTAATTAAAAAAAAATCTGAAGCTGTGGGGTACGAGGCTGGGATGCCGTTGGTGTGCCATGGTTCTTTTCACAAGCCTTTTGGAGCATCCTTGACATTCCCTGACTCAGACGAATGCTGTGCACTTAACGAGCGAACCTCTTGACACCTGTTGAGTCCTCAAGATTCTTTTATAAATGTCTATTTTAGGAAGCTTTCGCTTTGATCTTTCAGGGGGAAAATCCGTGCCGAAACATGAGAACATCAAACGGCAACATCAAATACTGGCAACAGTACAGAGCAGCTTTGTATAAAGGTTATATGGCCTTGCAAATATAGCCCCAGGTCTTTGGTCAATAAACCAAAAACCTATGTCCACACAAACACTAAACAAAGGTTCGGAGCATCTATATTCATGATAGACAAAACTGGAAGGTCACAAATGTCCTCCTGAAGATGAATGGATAAACAACTGTGTTGTGGCCATAAGAGGAAATACTACTCAGGTATTCAGTAGAAATTAATCATTGGTGTATATATTTACCATTCTACGGGCAGCGGGACCTTGGAGAACGGAGCCAATGTGTGAGGCGAACTCAAGTTTTAGTCAGAGCACCAGACAATTTATACTCTGAGGGCCAAGAGCAATCACCTGAGTAGAGCTCTCATGAGCTCCAGCCGTTGACAATCACAAGGACAAGCTGCACGTGGCAAAACCGTGTTTCCACAGAGGCACAGAAAGGAGAGCTTAAACATCTAACTGAGTAACGTCAGCCAGCGATAATGAGTAATCTGGAATAAACGCCCTGCTATCTGCTACACCTGGGAGGGGAGCATTCCGATATCAGTTTCCTGTCTTGAGGAAACTGGGGTTCACAAGACTCTTGCTGTCTTGGAGTTTTCTCACAAGCACTCAGGGCTGTGTTCCGATGGGAGTGTATGTGGTGAGTATGTGTGTGCTCATGTGTACATGTGCATGTACATGAATGTAATTCTGGGTGAAAGAAGCCATCTGTGAGAATGCAAGCACATGGTGTTTGTCTCTTGCGTCTGGCCTATTCCACTCACTGCAATGCTTCCCAGGCCCTGGCACGTTGCAGTGCATATCCACGTACACGTCATTCTTTTCTACAGCCGGGCTATGTCCCACTGAATGGGCAGGCCACACCTTATCATTTCAACCTCAGTGAATATTCAGATTGTTTCCACTTGGGCGCTTTAAGAAGAATGCTGCTATGAACAGCCAGGCAGCAGCAGAATGTGGAGTTTGGGGATGTTATTTGTTGTTTTGGTTTTTTGTTTCTGTTTGGTTTTTGAGACAGGGCCTTGCTTACTTAGCTAACTGTGGTCTCTAACTTGTGATTCTCTTGCCTCCGTTTTTGGAGTGGCAGGATTACAGTGTGCAGCGCCATGCTTGGCTCTCTGCAGAAGTTAACACATGAACATACGTCTTCAATTTTCCAATACATGCTCACCAGATACCTAATTTACAAAGTCTTTCTCTTGTTCTGGGCGTTGCCTTCACTTTCTTAATCGTCTCCTTTGACACACTAAAGTTTCAATTTTGTTAAAGTCCTAGTTCTCCTGATTGCTGGTGCTTTTGTATCAGCTCTTTAAACCATTGCCTAATTCCAGAGCATGCATTTTTAAAATCTATCCCTTCTTGGAAGGATCACAGCGTTGGGTCCTTGAATTGTTCTTGTTTATTCTTTCTGATGCCATAGCAGAAAACGGTTTCCTTATTTCCTCTTTCAGACTGGCCATTGTCATGGGAGAGAAATGCAACTGGCGCTGGATATTGCTTGCCTATGCTGCAACTTTGCTGAACACTGTTACCAGCTTTAATTCTTCCCTTCCCCTTCCTCCCCCCATAGGTAAATTCTTTAGGAGTGTCATCTGGGACTGGAGACTAGTCCAATGGTAGAGCATTTACCCAGAATGCACTGAGTCTCTAGGTTCAATCCCCAGCACAACAAAAAGGAAACGGTGCAGCACCGTGCTGTCCGCATAGAGTGGTGGTTTCGGATGCCTTTTCTTCCTTTCCTGGCACAATGGCCCTACCTAACGCTTGCAATGATGTTGAATAGAAGTGGCCAGGAGACCTCCTAGCCTTGGTCCTGGGCTCTGGGGGAAGCCTTTAACCTTCACTGTGAAGAAGTATGATAGTACGATAGCACCTGCGGGTTCTTAGTTGGTCGGGTTTTATTTTGTGAGCCAGATTTTGACAGTGCCAGCTCATAAGGTAGCTGAGGCTCTAACAAGAAAAGACCTGTGAAGGTGTGTTCACAACTAAAATGCCGTCTCGTTTATGACTGTACTTCACAACAGAGTTTTCTTACTCTGAACAAAGTTTCCTCTGAAGGTTCTTAAATAAAACAATTTGAACCTCAATTTTCAAAAACAAACAAATAAATAAAAACAAGTAAATAGATGAATATATAAAAATAAAAAAGTTTTGCACCTAAGGATATCACAGAGTCTAAGGTCTAATGGATACCATGTCTTCAAAGCAGCAAAATCCACTGACTTACACCGAGGGGCCTCACTCTAATTACCTTAATTGCTGGTGTTGATCTGCACCCCTGTAATTACACACACACACACACACACACACACACACACACACACACGTTCATAACATATTTGTAGCACCGAAAGTTTTCTCACTTAATACAGCTTAATAACAAATACAACCATAACAATGGTATCACTTAGGCATTTTATAATTTAGAAATTACTTTTAAATACTTCGGTCAAAGTGGCTGATGAAGGGCAATCGGGATTACTAGCCCAATTCAGGCTCTTCTGTTTACCTAGCACACCAAAATCATAATAATAATAATAATAAAATAAAATAAGAAAACAAAAGGGAAAGATGTCTGCACCTGGCATGATGGCTACCCTATGGCCACTCAGATAAAGACCCCTTGCCCCTAGTCTTCTGAACTGATGAAGGTGGCAGCAGTTTTGGCTGGGAGGATAACACAGACAGGGGCAGAGTGGGATGCTGGGAGGATAACACAGACAGGGGCAGAGTGGGATGCTGGGAGGATAACACAGACAGGGGCAGAGTGGGATGCTGGGAGGATAACACAGACAGGGGCAGAGTGGGATGCTGGGAGGATAACACAGACAGGGGCAGAGTGGGATGCTGGGAGGATCTTCTTTCTTAAACTGGGTATTGATTTCCTTGGATGAGTTCACACTGTAAACGTGGAAGGAATGCTGGGGGTAGTGGCCGAATGCCTTTAATCCCAGCACTCGGGAGGCAGAGGCAGGGGCAGGTGGATCTCAGAGGCTTGCCTCCTTTTCAGAGTGAGTTCCAGGACAGCCAAAGCTACAAAGAGAAACTCTGTCTCAAAACAAAAGGAAACAAAACAAACCCAAAAAAGTGGAAGCAAATACAGTGCATGAGTTTCCAGCAAATACAGTGCATGAGTTTCCAGCAAATACAGTGCATGAGTGTGCAGCTTTGGAACACTGCAGGTGTGTCTTCATTCCTGCCAGCAGAGCATGAGGACTTGCAGCTGCCCCACTGCAGCAGTGCACTGAGGATCTTGGGGCTCTCAGTCTGCTTCCTGCTAAAAGTGCAGGACTGGGCTTCAGTTCCTGTTTCTCTGAGGATGAATGAGGTCAAGTACGGAGCGAATGTCACAGACATCATCTTTCTGAAAATGCCTGTTGGAACCTTTGCGCTATTTTTCTACTGGCTTTCTGTTGTTTCTCTTTATGATTAATTGGCAGGTTTTGTTTGGCTTGTAGTTCTATCAAATGCATGCACTCTAATATCTTCTTGCACTCTGCAGACTGTCTTCCTTCTCTCATTCGGTGTGTGTTGTCGATGGACTTTGGTCATCTCCCACCCACTCACATTTATATACCAAGGCTCTGAAACCTAAAGCCTGCACTGCCAACCCAGTGACCACTCTGGAACAAGAACCTTGAGAGTAACTAAGGTTAAGATCAAGGGGCTGGGGCTGGTGAGATGGCTCAGTGGGTAAGAGCACCCGACTGCTCTTCCGAAGGTGATGAGTTCAAATCCCAGCAACCACATGGTGGCTTACAACCACCTGTAATGAGATCTGACGCCCTCCTCTGGTGCGTCTGAAGTCAGCTACAGCGTACTTATGAAGAATAATAAGAAAACGAATCCTTGGACCGGAGAGACCAACCAGAGCAAGCCAGGCTGTCCGGAGGGAGTGGGCTGGCCAGAGTGAGCGGGGCTGTACGGGAGGGGGGGGGGAGGGGGGTGGCCGGAGCGAGCGAAGCCGGCCAGAGCGCGAGTGGGGTCGAGCGGAGCGAGCAGGGTTGAACGGAACAAGGGAAAAAAAAAAGATCAAGGGGCTGGAGCTCTACTCAGAAAGGATTCTAACCTTCTAGGAAAAGACAGCTTTCTCTCCTCGACCCCCATTCCTCCCTCCCTCCCTCCCTCCCATGATCCTTCCCTCTCTTCCCACCCCATGATACTGCTGCATCCAGTCCAGAAGAGATAACTCGTCAACCAATCAGGTGGCACCCTGATTTTGAACTTCTGGCCTTCAGAACTAGGAGAAAATATGTTTCTGTTGTTTAAGCCACTGCGTATGTAGGACTTTGTTACATCAGACTGAACAAAGTTCAAGGGTGCCCTTTGATACAAAGTCTTTAATATAATGGAGTCTATTTTTACTTCATAATTATCTGTTTTTATTCTGAGTAAGAGATCTGCTGGCCCTTGGCTATTTGGCCATTCTGTGGTCTTACTTCTAGGTGACTTGCACTGTGTTGAGTACAGGGTTCTGCACCTTGGGTGCTGCTCACCATGGACCCTGAATAAGATGCTAATTTGAGCCATCCAATCTGGAGTAATGTGGAAATAGTTTTTGTGCTGTCTGCTCCAGCAGCCATTAGTCACGTACAGCCCCTGAAATACAGTCAATCCAGCTGAGAAACTGGATTCATTATTCTTTAAAATAAATCCCCTGCCCCCAATCCCAATACTGGGACTAAAACCCAGACAGGGTCTTAATTACTGCAACCTTCTTGCTTCAGCTTCCCAAGCAGGCCCACGCCACCAGGCCTAGAGAGAAACTGGATTTTTAACTTGCTTTTTACCACTTTATACCTACAACCATTTTGTTTCCTCATCAATAACTAAGAGAGAGCTGAAATTCCCTGCTATCACCATTTCTGTCAGAAGCAGCTTGATCAGAGGTGGTGCCACCCTGACACCTGGAGTGGCCGAAGGAGTCTGACAGACCACTGGATAGTAAGGTAAAGCCAAGAGCCTACACTTAGCAGCAAGTCATAGCTTCAGCACAAGGAAGTATGAGGTAGTATTAGGAAAGGTTATTAACACACACTTAAGCATGGGTGAGCTTAAGAAAGGGCACTGCACTCCAGTACTGGGATGGGCTTCTCAGGAGAAAGTACTTATATTTTTTTCTCCTCAGTAAGTCCTCAGGAGTACTGAGGAGAACTGCAGCTGGTAAGGAAAAAGCATAGGTCACAAGGGTCATAAAAAAGAATTCAGACACTTTATTTTTGTTTGTTTTTCGAAACAGAGTTTCTCTTGTATAGCTCTGGCTGTCCTGGAACTCACTCTGTAGACCAGGCTGGCCTCGAACTCAGAAATCCACCTGCCTCTGCCTCCCAAGTGCTGGTATCAAAGGCGTGCGCCACCACCGCCTGGCTCAGACACTTTTTAAAAATAATAAATCAGGGGCTGGAGCAATGGCTCAGTGGTTAAGAGCACCGACTGCTCTGCCAGAGGTCCTGAGTTCAATTCCCAGCAACCACAGGGTGGCTCACAACCATCTGAAATGGAATCTGAGGCCCTCTTCTGATGTGTCTGAAGAGAGCTACAGTGTACCCATATACATAAAATAAATCTTTCTTTTTTTTTTTTTTTTTTGGTTTTTCGAGACAGGGTTTCTCTGTATAGCCCTGGCTGTCCTGGAACTCACTCTGTAGACCAGGCTGGCCTCGAACTCAGAAATCAACCTGCCTCTGCCTCCCGAGTGCTAGGATTAAAGGCGTGCGCCACCACACCCGGCTAAAATAAATCTTTTTTAAAAAATCGTAAATCAAGTGTATAGACTTGTTTGTGAGATTCTCAGAAAATTTCAGGTTTATATGTGGGGATAAAAAAGAGAGCTATAGCCGGGCATGGTGGCGCACCCCTTTAATCCCAGCACTCGGGAGGCAGAGGCGGGCAGATTTCTGAGTTTGAGCAGCCTGGTCTACAGAGTGAGTTCCAGGACAGCCAGGGCTATACAGAGAAACCCTGTCTCGAAAAACCAAAAAAAAGAAAGAGAGCTATACTCAAAGGCCACACACTCTTAGGCCTTATGCAAGGTTCCCACAATATTAGCAGTATCAGTAATACCACTAAACAAAAGGCTTTGTCTCCATGTAGGCCTTCTCTGAACATTTTATCAACTGTTGAAATTCTTGCTGGTGGGAAAGAAGCAGACTTTGAGGTGAGAAGGCTCCTCTCTTGTCCTATATCCCTGTGACTTCCCCTGTCCTCCTGGCCTGCTCAGTTCCATCGCTTTCTGGTTTGTATATGGAAGCAATTAGACGCACACACACTTATAACTGTTTTATCTCTGGCTAACTGAGCCGGTTGCTGCCAGAGGTCTCTTTATCCCTTCTGGTTAAAGTTCTCCCTGTCTCGTATTACTGGAGCTATTTTACCTCTTTTTTGTTCCAGAATTATCTGATGAGATTTTTTTTTTTTTTTTAATCTTTTACATTTTTGCTTTTTAGCTTTATCTTTAGTGACTAACCTAAAAATGATGGCTGGGAGCCAGGCCCAGTTGATGCATGCCTTTCATCCCAGCAGTGGGTGGTAGTAGCAGGCCGATCTCTGTGAGTTCAAAGCCAGCCTGTTCTACATAAGCAAGTTTGAGGTCACTCAGGGCTACAAAGTGAAACCTATTTCAGACAGACAGATTATTGATTGACTGATAGATAGATAGATAGATAAGTGAATGGATGAATGAATGAATGAATGAATGACTAAATAATAAAATAAATAGTTGCTGAGCTTAGAATTTTTTCAATATACTCTTTAAAAATCTAAGATGGCATTCTTTTCTTTTAAATGAAGCATTTAGTCCTAGTAGAATTTGTTCAGTGTTTATTTATATTTTGTGAGTATTGTTTGATACCGGATCTTGGTATATAGCCTAGGCTAGCCTCAAATTCTCAATCCTCCTGCCTCAGCCTCCTGAGTGCTGGGATGGTAGGCACATACCACCACACCTGTCTCTGCTTCTATTTATTTTATTTTTATCACTTTGACTCCTGTAGATTGCATTTTTTCTTTTCTTTTTTTTTTTTTTTTTTTTTTTTTTTTTTTTTTTTTTTTTTTTTTTTTTTTTTTTTTTTTTTTTTTTTTTCGAGACAGGGTTTCTCTATATAGCCTTGGCTGTCCTGGAACTCACTCTATAGACCAGGCTGGCCTCGAACTCAGAAATCCGCCTGCCTCTGCCTCCCGAGTGCTGGGATTAAATGTGTGCGCCACCACGCCCGGCNACCCAGCCTGGCCTCAGAGTCACAGCAATCCTCCTGGCCCTGCAGCTATGATTGGAGAAGAGCCACCACGCCTGGCTTCTTTAGACTTTCTGAATGGGCAGACAGATGGGTTCTCTGGCGGTCTCTCCTCAGATGATGGCTTCCTCCCTGTTCCTCACCAGGGGCCTGACTGGCCTGAGTGCCCTTCTCTGCCTTCTGTGTTCTCCGAACCTTTCCATTGCTTTCCACGGCCTTGGAATCCCAAATAAATTTTTTTCAAATATTTTATTTTTCTGGCTACAAGTAGTTAGCCAATACAAAGTAAACTCAACTGTATTTTCATTGACTTTTTTGTCTAGTTTTGCTTTTTTTTTTTTTACTTCTGTGGGAGCAATTATTGGTTTTTTGTTTTGGTTTCGGTTTTTTGGTATGTTTCTTGGTTTTGTTTTTTAAGGACTACATTTTAACTTTAAAATGTAGAGTTTGATGTGTAGAGAAGTGGAGAGGATCTGGGAAGAGTTGGCACAGGGGGAATATGTGATTAGAATACATTGTATAAAAATTTGGGAGGCAGAGGCAGGCAGATCTCTGTGTTTGAGACCAACCACTCCATAGACATTAGAGTGAGCTCCAGGACAGCCAGGGCTTCAGAGAAACCCTGCCTCTAAAAAGTAATAAAAACCCAATTTATTTTCCTACACCTCTTCAAGTATATCATCATTTCATATACTTGCTCCTCACTCTTAAAGTTTTATTTGTACAAGCATATTAAATATATACATAGTTACTACATGTCTGCTAATTTCAGTATCTGAATTTGGAAATTCCAACTCCTTTTTTTGTTTGTTTGTTTGTTTGGTTTTTTTGTTGGTGGTGATGGTGGTGGTTTGGGTTTTTTGGTTTAGGTTTTGTTTTTTTCGAGACAGGGTTTCTCTGTAGCCCTGGCTGTCCTGGAACTCACTCTATAGACCAGGCTGGCCTCGAACTTAGAAATCCACCTGCCTCTGCCTCCGTTTTTTGTTTTTGTTTGCTTGTTTGGGAGTGGTTTTTGTTTTGTTTTGTTTGTTATTTTGAGACAGGGTCTCACAACGTAACCTTGGCTGGTTTGGAACTCACTATGTAGACCAGGCCAGGCTTGGACTCAAGCATTCTCAAGAGTTGAAGCCTGCCTCTCCCTATCTATTTACTAAGGAAGGGTATGTGCACCTCATCTTGAGGAGGTCAGAAGACAGTCACGTAGGACTCGGTTCAGTTCTCTCCTTCCACCGTGTAGGTCCAGGGATCCATCTTCAGAGTTATCAGGCTTTGCAGCCAGAGCCTATTTGTGGAGTCTTGACTGTGTCATTTGTGACCCTGTGCATATATATATATATATATATATATATATATATATATATATATATTCATTCTTTTTAGGAACTTCCTGAGTTCTGAGGCTCTTGGAAGATGAGTTCTTGCAAGTAGCTTTCTGCTCACTGCTACTGGGCAGGACATGGAGGCGCTGCCACTATTGGGCACACCTAATTACTAGCTTAGGAGTTTCAGACCGACCAAGTAGTATGAAATCAGAAGCCCAGACTTCAAGGTGATGCAGTGGGAAAAAAAAAATTAAGAGGATTTTGTTTTTGTTTGACCCTACCCAGCACCAAAGTGTGACAGGAAATTTTCCTTTCATTTCTCAGGATGGAACAAGTTAATTCCTAGCTGACATTTATTATAAGGTATATCCCCTGGAGGTATGATCTTTACTAAGAGGATTCTACCAAAACCACCAATGTTTATCTCTGGTCTCCAAGCTTCTCTGGAGGCAAAGGCACTTGGCGTCTAATCCCCACTTGCACAGAGGTTCTGACCTGATTACTCCTTAAGCTCTAGCCAGTTACAGCTTGAATTCAAATATTTTTAAGATTTATTCTTATTATTATTTATGTATATATGTATGCCACATGTGTACAGGAGTCTGCTATGGCCAGAAGCAAGCATCAGATTCCCTGGAATGGAGTCACAGGTGCTTGTGAACTACCTAATACGGACACTGGCCAAACTTGGGTCCTCCAACAGAACAGCAAGTGATCATAACTGCTAAGCCATTTCTCCAGCCCTGAGCACTTTACCTAGCACTTAAAACGTTTTGTGTGGGAAGATGGATGGGAGGATCTAATTCAATACAGTGTAAGAAATAACTACACCTTCTCAGCTATCTGAAAAACTGAATGCCAACAGAGAATTCAAAAAGGAGAAAAGACGACCTTGAGGTTTATAAATATCAAGGTTGCAGATACATTAAAAAAAAAAAAAAAGGACCAACAATTCACAAGGGACTACCTTGGAGAAGCAAGATACAGAGAGTCAACAGTTCTCTACCTTCTCACGAAGCAGAGATACCTGGAGCGTCTGCTGAAGGGGAGTACTGAGACTGGGACTCAGCCTGAAGCAAGCCTGAGGAGCTCTTTCCTAGCCAGTTCTCAGGTGATGCTGACCAAGTTGGTCTGCAGAACACTCTGAGAATTGTTGTACTCGAGACACAGAAGCTGGAGAGACGGCTCAGTGGCTAAGAGCATCTTCCAGAGGACCTGAGTTCAATTCCCACCACAGGCACAACTGTCTACAGCTCCAGTTCCAGGTGTTTTGAGCCCCCTCTTCTGGCTTCCCTAGGGAGATATATATATATATATATATATATATATATATATATATATATATATATATATAGTGCACAGAAACATATGCAGACAAAACGTATACACATAAAACAACACATTATGCACATTATGTTTTGTTTTTTTTTAAAGCTACTGACATACATACAGACAAACAGGGACTATGGCAGCCTCCACAGATTCAAGCCAGACAGCTTCTCAGCACTGAGAGAGGGACTGGGACACAGGCTCCCATCCCTAACCAAGAAGCTATTTTCAACTGACATCCGCTTGCAAAAGAAAAAAAAAACCTATTTCCTCCAATGGAGTCTCAATAGATATATTAACCACACTTTCGGGTAGTTTCTATGTCCAACAGCAGATGGCTACTGGGAACTCAGTAGTGTTTTGTAGACTCTGTGTCTCACAGGGCCTTGCTTGTTCTACTATGCATTTGCTACATATTAGATATATAGTTTCTTATTTTGTGTCATGAGTTTTGAGTGGGTTTTATTTATCTGTGTGTGTGTTTATTGTCCTTTTTCTTTTAACTAAGATTTGTTTCTTTTGCTTGCCTGTTTATTTTCTAAATAGAGGAAGAAAGAGTGTAGGGTTGGGTGGGTGGGGAAGATCTGAGGGAACTGGAGGAGGGAAAACCATGATCAGAATGTATTGATTTATTTCTCTCTCTCTCTCACACACACACACACACACACACACACACACACACACAGTAGAACACAAGCACTGTGTATATAGTAATAATACTCAATATACCACATCACTTAATTTAGCAAATACAAATTAAACTTATATTGTTTAATTCACTCTAAACTGATTTGAAAGATATATATATATATATATATATATATATATATATATATATATATGACTCAATTTATCTACAGGTAGAGAAAAAGAGCTATATTTGAGCCAAGCAGTTGCTTACATTAGTTCTACGTTACTAACAGTTTGGATAATACAAGAAGCAACAGCGTGACTTGGGAGTATCTGATGGCTCAGCTGAGGAAATAACTGTAATACTGAACTATACTTCAAAGGAGCTGCTTTGTTTTACAATAGCTTATGGAGTGTAATGCATCCATTCCAGGCTCCGTTCTAAAAAGGAGGAACTAAACCCGCTCTTAACACAAAATGTTATCAGTATCATTCCTTAGGAGAACATGTCTTAGTAACAACAGCTAATTTTTTTTTTTTTTTTTTTTTGGTTTTTCGAGACAGGGTTTCTCTGTGTAGCCCTGGCTGTCCTGGCACTCACTTTGTAGACCAGGCTGGCTTCGAACTCTGAAATCCACCTGCCTCTGCCTCCCAAGTGCTGGGATTAAAGGCGTGCGCCACCACGCCCGGCTAACAACAGCTAATTAAAAACAAAAACAAAAACAAAAACAAAAACAAAAACAAAAAAAACTCCCCAATGAAGAAAGAGGTTCTTTAGAAAATCCAGAACTTGGTGACAATGATGACATTGGTTGTCAAGTCACATATGAACTTATGTGTTCATAAGCCTCAATATAAAACCTCTTTACAACAAAAGCAAATCCTGCCGGTGCCTCTGTAAAACATTCCATTGGTCCAGTGATCTCAAAGCCCACTATTCTTACCTGAATGATTGTCCCATTTTCTCCCGTTTCAACATCAAGAAATCCACTGAGCTCGTTCTAAAGGAGCTGAGGACGGAGACACCCTGCATGGTCCCTAAAGAGCTGCCGCCATGTTATCTGCTTCACAGGCACAGCTAAAAGTGGCGACAAACTAGTCAAACACCCCCCCCCCCCCGTGTCCCAAAAGAGATAAAATGGGTTTTAAAACGTATTTAGCTGAATTTGATTAGTCTTTGTATGTAAAACACGGGAGGAAAATGCAGGTCAAAGTCAATAGCAATGGAGACGGAGAGTACCTTTCTTTAGAAGAAGCAAGGGAGTGAATTACTCCTAATATCCGCATGGAGATGGCTGAAAATGTAAAATGTGGAAAAAGAAGGAAGAGCCGGCTGGCCGGGAAAGATGGTCCAAGGTAGAGTTCCATCCCCGAGACCCACACAATGGAAGAAGAGAGTGGACTCCTTTGACTTTTCACCTCCACACATACAAACATGCCTTGCACATGTCCAACCACACACATAAACACAAAACCAAATGAATGTCATGTCTAAAATGAGGAAGAAGTACACTACATGAGACACCAAGGAATAATGAAAGAGTAAAGTCCAATCTTAGAACCCCACCTCCACACAGGCTCAGAGAGAGCATCACCAACCAATGTGGATAAATGATGGACTCAGCACACACATCGGGACAACTGTTCTCGCAGATGGAAGGATAAAATTAACTTCATAATTCACACCAAATACAAAACTAACTTACAGATGAATTAATCACAAAAATAGGCAAAGCAAACAAAACTTAAATAAGATCTTTATGACTTCAAAGAAAGCTTTCCTTAAAATGGGCAAATATAACAATGACATTTAAATCTAAGACCTTATAAATAAATGAAGAAAATGATCATCAAAAAAACTATCTGCAGGGCTAGAGAGATGGCTCAGCGGTTAAGAGCAGTCAGTGCTCTTCCAGAGGTCCTGAGTTCAATTCCCAGCAACCACACGGTGGCTCACAACCATCTGTAATGGGATCTGATGCCCTCTTCAGGTGTGTCTGAAGACAGCTACAGTGTACTAACATAAATAAAATAATTAAATCTTTTTTTTTTTAAAGGAAAACTATACAAATAAAAGAAAATGTGAATATCCCAAATAAAGAGTGCACAGACAATAATAACATATGGAGGAACTCTCCATTGACCAACAGGAGACACACTCAGCCTCTCTGCTAATCAGGACAAAACAGAAAGTACATTGATGAGACCATTTTGCTTTTCTTATACTAAGTGTACTGTCAGCAACCCAGAGTATAGGTGTTTAGGAGCTGTGTTACAGGGCTGTGGGGAGTGGTACACAGCATTTAGTGCCAGCATTTGGAGGCACAGGCAAGCAGATCTCTGTGAACAGGTCAGTCTATTCTACAAAGTGAATTCCAGGCCAGCCTGGGCTACACTGGGAGACCGTCTCAAAAACAAAGAAAAAACAACCAGCATTACAGCAAGTGTATGGTGTACTACAAACGCAAGCGTATCTAAGGGCTCACTCTTCTGTCAATTAACCATCTTTCTATAGCAAAATTATATACCTTTGGACAGGTGAGATGGTTTAGCAAGTAAAGGCACCAAGTCTGGCATCCTGAACCCAAGCCCTGGGCCCACATGGCGGAAGGAGAGAACTCCCTCCACAAGTTGTCCTCGAGCTCCACACATGTACTACTGCGCAGACGTGCATGCTCGTATGTAAACAAATAGATGCAAAAGCAATAATATACTTTCACCTCCGCGCCTTAAGTGCTTGAAAAAAGAATACATTCCTATGTTAGTAGTGCTTTTTTTGTTTGTTTGTTGTTGTTGTTTTTTGAGACAGGGTTTCTCTGTATAGCCCTGGCTGTCCTGGAACTCACTTTGTAGACCAGGCTGGCCTCGAACTCAGAAATCCGCCTGCCTCTGCCTCACGAGTGCTGGGATTAAAGGCATTTTATTTTCTAAAGTTTATTGCACTTGACAATTCTTTTTACATTTCTACCAAACTGATGCACAAACAGAAGTGTGTACAACAGAGGTAATGAGTGAATACCTAGCATAAATATCTAGAGCGGTCTCATAAAGTGGAGATAAATAATAACACTAGCACTTGGCTTTTGAGATAGGGTCTTATTCTATGGCTCAGGCCAACCTAGAACTCAGTATGTACACCAGGCTGGCCTCAAACATACAGTGATCCTCCTGCCTCTGTCTCCCAAGCATTGGCATTACAGGCATGTGCCAACACACAGGATACAGCACACTAATACAGTTACAATGAGAAATAGATAAAGCTCTCAGAGAGGAACACAGGTTTTCAAGACGATGTAACAAAGTATCACGACTTACAGCCTGAGATCAGAACAGGCTTCCCAAGCATTCTCTGAGTAGGAGGTAAATGGCTAAGGGCAGAACTTGCTCAGCAAAGACCTTGTGGTAAGAGAAACAACTGAAACTTCAAGGCATTGACAGGCTTATATAACCTGAGCACACAGACAGTGAAAGTGAGCAGAGAGAAACAGGAGCAAAACCACAAAGAGCCTCAATGCCTTGTTAAGCATCTGATCTTCTCCCAAAACTAACCTGAGGATGGGCTTAAGTAGTAAGGGGCTCGGGAAGAGTAACCAGCGTGGAGGATGGAAGAGGAGCAGAATGCCAAAAGGAGACTACTGGGAAACTTCCTGCAGTTATTCAGGCCAGAGAGAGAAAAGGGGGTGGAACTGCGGATGCAGAATGGTAAACTGACCAGAGAGAGGTACAGCAACAGCAGCGGGTGATTCTAGTACCGAGGATATCTAAAGCAGCAATGTCCCCACCTTTCTGGGCCTGATTAAATCCTTTGTTGTTGTGTTTTTGCTTTTTTTTTTTTTAAACACTTTTATTTTCTTTAGTGTGCAGGTAGAAAGACAGTGATGAATTATACAGGGGATGTGGCAAGAGGGACAGACAATGGGGAAGGGAAGGGCTTGTGGATGAAGCACGTGTTCTTCAAGTGTGAGGACCTGAGTTCACATCCCCAGAACCACTGAAAAGCAGGTAGGATGGCTCATATCTGTAATCCTGGGTCAAGAGACTACACAGAAGCTGGAAAGCCAGCTAGCTTGGCATAGGCAGGGGCGAACAACCAAAGAAACCCTGTCTCAAACAGGGTGGGTGGCAAATACTAACCCAATGTGTCCTTTGACTGCCACATATGGGTATGCATGTGCCCCTACCACCCATACACACACACACACCATACCCGCCATGTTTCTACCAGACGGGTGATGGTACCATTCAATGAGAGAAAAACAGAAAAAGTACCAGGGAAGTGGGCTTAGATCACAGCTTTGGGTTTAAACTAGAGTTCAAATAATCTTGAATTAGTTAATTTTATTTATTTATTTATCCATTTATTTAATTTATTTGAGACAGTGTCTATGTACTCCTGGCTGTCTTGGAACTCACTATATGGACTAGGCTGGGCTCAAATTGTCAGAGATCCTCCTGCCTCTGCGAGGATCAAAGGTGATCAATCACCCATCCTTGTTCTTGATTTCAAATAGACACTTTCACACATCAATTTGGAATTTAGAGGGCAGTTCTGTAGGGGATGGGTGAAAGCTTTGAGAACCTCAGGCATACAAGACAGTTGTAGCTTTGGCTCAGAAGGGATTAGCTGAGGAGATAAAACAGAGTGTGGGAATTGAATGACAGGGAGGAGGAAGGTGACTCTGCAAGAGAGATGAGTCAAAACAGTAGGCCGGCATCACAGAAGCCATGGAAGAGTGTCTTCCATTAAGGAGGAGACGGGCAACACTGTCAGACGCTCTGAGACATCACGTGTAACAAGGACTGGGATATGGGCATTAATTTTAGGGATGCATTTCAGTCCCGCTGTGGTGGGCCGAGGAGGGAGCAGGTGGTAAGCAAATCAGAGACAGCACACACAGAAAATCACCAGAATTTGTCACTGAAAAATGGAAAGAGGAAAAGTGACATCTGTGGGGGCAAAGGGAGGGTTTAGGAGATCAGTGCATTCCAGAAGGGCTGATGATTCAGGAGAGGGGCTCCTGAGGAGGCAAAAACAGACCCTGAAATACAGGGTCAGCTTGAGATAAAAGGGGGGTTATGAGAAAAGGAAGAGAAAGAGATGGACCTAGATTGATGACCTCTATGGTCTCTTTGGGATTTTAGAATCTCATGACCTACAATTCTCTTTAGACAGGACATTTGCATATATGCAGACATGTATGCAAACTTATTCAAATATTCAGGTGTAAGCCAATCAGTCAAGCACATCGTTAGTCTTTAATGACGCAGTTAATGTCCCCAGGTTTCGAACAGTGTAATCTCTGGGCAGGATCCATCCATCAGTGCTTTTAGCTCTGATGCATACTGCAATAACAGCAGTGACCTGGCCCCATCTCTCCTCGCCAACCCCAATCCTACCCCGCCGTCCTACAAGCTTAATGAGGAAGTAAAATGTAAATCCATGAGACTACAACACAGCCTGCTGCATTCGAATCGACTGTCATTTAGAAAAACAAAACGTGACACCCCAAGTCCATCTGCACTAAAGACATTGCTGCTTCACAGCTGATGTGTTTCTCCCCTGGGGGTGGTCTGAGGCTAGCCGTAAAAGTAATTTGCAGTCCTCCCCTCCTCTTTTCATAACATTCATTTAGGAAGAACGAGAAATGGGTTCCCACACCCTCGCCCTGACTGCAGCAGACTACACCCCGCGGTTATCCGGCAATGCCACCTCAGAAACCCTCGGAGGAGTGCGGAGGGCACTCAGCGCTCGTCAGAGGGGGGCTCCAGTGGCCACTACCCTCAAGATGCTTGAAGGACGAGAAGAACGAGCCCCGGGGGATGACTAGGGAAGCACAGGAGACCCGGGGGACGAAGAGACAACCCTCGGGGAGGACAGAGTTTCTGAGCAGAGCTAATCCCCTGCCGCAGCTACACTGTCTCGCCTCCAGCCTTGCTGTGACCTCCCTTCCTTCAGCGTTCCTGGGAGTTCAGCCTCGCACCCCTTCCCCGGAGCCCGCGTGGACCTCGCAGCGGTCTCGACCCCGGGCGATCCGCTGCGAGCCCGGGTTGCCCGGCCGCCACTCACCCGGCCCGCCATCTTCGCGGACACGTCCGGCTCCCAGGTTGCAGCTCCGCACTCTGCTGAGCCCGCCCCCGCCGCGCGCGTGCCCGCCTGCAGCCCGCCCTCGCGCAGGCGCGCAGCCTCCGGGAGGCCGCGCCCGCGCCCGGCCGCGTCCCCGGCCACGTCCCCGGCGCCCTTCCCCATCCCGTGCGCGCGCGCGCAGGCCAAGCACCGCCATTTTGGCTGAAGACAAGCTGGCCGGCTCGCTGCTGCTCTGTTTCCACAAGGGAAAGTTGGCCACGTGGCCTTTAATGGACTTTTAGCTTTCTGCTTCCAGACCTCTTAAAGCAGAATGCGCCGAGAAAACCCCGCGTGGTTACTGACCTTTCCCCAAAGGGGATGGGGGGAGGGGGGAGGGGGGAGGGCAATAGTTGAAAGATGGTTCTGAATTCGGATTCTTTTCGAAACAGAGATTTTCTTTGCAGGCACACTTGTTTTGAAAGTAAATCATAATTATATATGCGTTAGCTTTATAGTTCGATATTTGCATTTATAAGCATAACTTAGATCTTTTTAAAGTTTTGGTTTTTTTTTTTTTAACGTGCCTTGGTGTTCTGCCTGCACATCTGTGCTAGATCCTCTTGAACTGGAGTTACAGTCAGTTGTGAACTGCCATGTGGGGTGCTGGGAATGAAATTTGGCTATCCTAGAAGAGCAACCAGTGCTCTTAACCACCACGGAACTATCTTTCAGCCCACACAATTTATGTCTTTGGTAATCTTTTTTCTCGTATTGTTTCATTATTAAGGTATTCTGAGAATAAAGTATGCCCTAGGTTCCGTCTGTGTATGAGGAGTTATGTGTGTGTTTGGGCCAGAAAATATCAAGACGTCTTCCTCAATCACTGGTCCACCGTATTCTTCAAGGACAATCTCTCACCCAACTTGGAGTACACTTTGCTGGTTAGCAATTTCCAGGGAATCCTGTCTCCACCTCTACAGCACTGAGATTACAAATACCTGTTGCCATAGTCACAGAGACCAGATATCCTGACTGAGGTCTTCCCCTACTCACCAAAGCACTTTACCCTACCAATCGGCCTTCTTCCCAAACCTGAGTTCAGTCTTTTAACCTCCCGTGTTGCCTTCCATCACAGCATGCCTTCACGGGAATCTCAGAAGGCCTAACTTCAGGCTGCAGGAAGAAAGATTCTACATTAAATGTTTGTCAGTCTCCCTGTTAATGTTTCTTTTCACATTTTGTCTGACACAATAAGGATTATTAGGGTTTTGCCTCAATTTCTTATTGAAGTGAATGAAAACATGACTGCCCCGAGGTTAAGGAGAAGGATTTTACTGTAGCTATGAGGGAGAGCATAGCCAGAGTGGTTCAGGGTAGTGAGTACGATGAGAGATACTGGGAAGAGCCACAGGTACTGAGTGAGACCTGTCCCAGCTTTCCTTGGGACCCAACACTCATAATTCATTAAGAAAAGGGGGAATTTTTTTTTTTGTCCAGTCTAAGAGAAAACAAGAAAAGAACTGGAGTTCAGCATGTTTAGCAATTTAAACTTAAGAACTGATAAAATCAACCCAGGCGTTGCGCTGCGGTCTTTTCATACCAGAAGTCAGGAGACACAGGCAGGTTGACTATGCGAGTTTGAGGCCAGCCCAGTCTACAGAGGGAGTTCCAGGAAAGCCAGGGTTGCACTATGAAACCCTGTCTTGGGAGCGGGGGAGATACACAAAACCAAGAAAGAACTCATAAAATCAAGCTGTGAGCTCACTGTGAACAAGGAAGAAAGAATTACTGCGGATTTTATAAACTCCCACTGAAGCTGAGTCCCTGGTAGGACAGCTTGGATGTGAGAGCTAAGTCAGTAGTGATCGCAGGGGTTCTGAGGAAGGGGAGGAAAACAGTTGAATTCTGATGTTGTTAACTTGGAAAAAGCTGTTTAGAAACAAAAAAAGAAAGAAGGAAAGAAAAGTAACCTATAGGAAGTAAAAACCAGGCGGCTTTCTTGTCCTGTCTCTCATCTATGTGAGCCTCAGCCCTCCTAATGAAAACTGAGGTGCTTGTAAATCCCCTGAGATGCAGAGACTGATAAACTTAATGGTTGCATCTTACTTTTCATCGTCGTCGTTGTTGTTATTTTTAATTTAAACTGTGGAGAGTTTGGGGGCTGCTTCTAGAAAGTTGGCAGGAATTTGACATTGGGCTAAGACAGGGAAATAAGCTTAGGCAAGAATATGACTTTGGGCTAGGACAAGATCTCAATCATCTTGACATGTCCCTGAACACCATGGGACTTTGTTACCTTGTTTGTTCCTTGACCTAGAACTGACCTTATTCTTTGCATGTACCTAGAATGATGTAAAAGCAGACTGAAAAAGAAAAACCTGCTTCAGCCTCAGCACTGGCTGGAGTTATGTTATAATGTTATCTAATTGTCTTTTTCTCTTCCATCTTTACTCCCTCCCCTGAGACCTGGTTGACTGACTGAGCGGGCTTGGTCATTAAACTTATAAATCACAACGATTTTGCCCAGTTACCAGGTCCAGATGACATCGACTCTCAACCCAAAGTGTTAACATCAGTCTCAAGGCTAGTGTCCATATCTACCACTGGCCTGTTCATCTTGTTTTGCTCAGTCAAAGGGTTGCAAGCAGAAATTTCTTCCGGATCTTTCAATAAGGACCAATGTTTATCAACTTGGAAGGCCCAGCTGCCTGTGAATGGTTTAAAAATTAAACAGATCCTGCACCCAGCCCTGCAGGATCTACCAGTGATGCCTCAGGCAAATACAGCTTGTTCTTTAAGCAAGCATCGAAGGACTCAGAGACCTTGCTCCACAGTGTCCATGTGTCTCTGCAGCCCATCTGTGCCTTGTTCTGGCTCATGTTCAAGGTCATCTTAGAAACAGAGAGGAGCTAATGCTGCTGCATTTCCTCTTCAACAGCCCTTGCTATGGTAGGTGATGGTCTGTCTGGTAGCAGCTTGCTCACGTCATGTGGCCTTGGAAGGATGCTCAGACAAGATGTTCTGCTCTCCCCTGGGCTAGCCTGAGCAAAGAACCCACGTTTCAGTCGAACAGATGTTCTCCCAAACAACCGCAGCGACTGTCCTCAAGAGGAAAGAGCCAGGGTTCCTTTACTGTTGGGATGACATTGTGGCAAGGTTTTCCAGCTAGTTGTCCAGCTCCCTGGAGGTTGCCTCAGTTCTGCCTTCTGCAAAATGTGGTGTGTGTGTGTGTGTGTGTGTGTGTGTGTGTGTGTGTGTGGCACTCGCTCATGCACGTGCTTACAATCAGAGAGAAAGTATACTTGAAAGGGTGGGGGGAATGTCTGATTTTCTTTTTTGTTGCTATGAGGAAACACTCTGACAAGAAGCAGCTTGGGAAGGAAATGGTTTATTTGACTTACAGATTACATTCCATCATTCAAAGATGTCAAGGCAGGAACCTGGAGGCAGGAATTGAACCAGAGATCTCAACAGAAGACTGCTTACAGGCTTGCTCTTCATGGCTTGCTAAGCTTGTTTTCTTATACAATCTAGAACCACCTGCCTAGGGGATGGCACTGCCCAGAGTGGGATGGACCCTCTTTCGTAAGTCATTAATCAAGAATATACCCCAAAGACATGCCCACAAGGCTACTCTAAAACAGGCAATCCCTCAACTGAGGTTCTCTCCTCCCAGGTGACTCTAGCTTGTCAAGATGGTAAAAACTAACTAGCAGAGTAAAGAAGATGATAACAAAAGGCATAGAAAAGCAGAATCTGGGCTGGAGAGATGGCTCAGTGGGTAAGAGCACTGACCACTCTTCTGAAGGCCCTGAGTTCAAATCCCAGCAACCACATGGTGTCTCACAACCATCCGTAACGAGATCTGACACCCTCTTCCCTCTTTGGGAGTGTCTGAAGACAGCTACAGTGTACTTACATATAATAAATAAACAAATCAAAAAGAAAAAAAAGAGAGAAGCAGAATCCAGAGTAAAGGATAATGAGGCACAAGAAGTAGGGTCAGGGTTTGAGCACGGTCAGCTCTAGGGACCCAGTGTGAGAGTGTTTTGTATGGTTAGGCCATGCTACCCAAATACTCTCTCAAACACTACTCCAGGCTTTCTATGAGAGTGCTTTGGGGGTGAGGTTTACATTTAGATCTGTGGACTCTGAATAAAAAGATCGCTGTCCATAGTGTTGATGGGCCTCATCCAGTCGATGGTCCTGCACAGAAGAAAAGGTCGACAATCCCAAAGTAATTGTCTAAGAACTTACCTTAATTTAGCTAGGCCATGATTTTATTTATGATAAAAATAATCTAAGTCTTTAAAAGACCTACCTCATTAGGCATGGTGGCCCACACCTTTAATCCATCACCTGGTAAGCAGAGGCAGGAAGATCTCTGTGAGTTCCAGGTCAGTATGGTCTACAGAATTAGTGCCAAGCAGAGCAGGGCTAGCCAGTGAGACCCTGTGTGAAAAATACAAAAACAATCCCATCTCTTTTAGACCAAGAGATAATCCAGATTACTGGTGAACTAGATCTGTGACTTTGCCTCGGGTGTCGAGCCTCTCCTGTCAGGCTTGACTTGGGACTTACCAGGCCTCCATGATCACATTAAGACAACGGTAACCTTTCCTAGCTGTACACTCATCCTTTCAGGCCCATTTCTCTGAGGACCTCTCCAGAGTACAGCCTGTCTCTTGTCAGCTAGTGACATGGAAGTGACTCCAGAGAGAACCTTGTGACACGCAGTATATTCACATTCCTCTTGACAGGTCACCGAGGTAATGACACCCACACCCCATGGATAGAAGTTTGTGTTCCAATTATGACCCCACGCATTGTCTAGTAAGGCTTTGGTGACATAAATTATGTTGATGGTCATTGTCATTGTGAGGACTCCATTTCACAGCGGGGAAAGAACCTTTTCCTAAGTCTGAAGGAGGTGGTAGGGTAATATTAACGACAGGACTTGAGCTGATTAATTTGACACATGTGGTTCTGTTTTTCAGGATGCTATATAGTTTGATACCTTTTAAAAAAGATTTATTTATTTTATGTATGTTATTACACTGTCGCTATCTTCAGACACACCAGAAGAGTGTGTCTTCAGACACATTGGAAGAGCAGAAGGTACTCTTAACCACTGACCTGTCTCTCCAGCTCAGTGGCGCACGACTTTAATCCCAGCACTCAGGAGGCAGAGGCAGGCAGATTTCTGAGTTCGAGGCCAGCCTGGTCCACAAAGTGAGTTCCAGGACATCCAGGGCGATACAGAGAAACCCTATCTCAGGAAAAAAAAAAAAGTTTAATACTTTCTACCCTACCAGAAGGGGGACATACCTTTGCTTTGTGGAAACTACAGAGTTAGAGAAATAGTGTTGGGGACAGAGTTTAGGGTCATAGGAGGGTGTGGGTTTTTGAAAGTCTTCCAGCTGGCTTATATGCAAATGATTCAGGAACCATTCTACTTGGCAAATTTTCCACCGCATTTTAATTTTTAGAGGGAACTTCAGTGGGTCCAAGAGCCTAGTATCGGAGAACTCTCGCTGGGGTTGTTGTGCAGCAAAGGCAATATTCAGAGTTCCTTTTGCATCCTCCTCCTGCTCCTCCCACCTCTCCCGAGATTATTCCACATTAGTAACCTAATGTACTCACAGGTGCAATTTAAAAGGATACCGTCAGGAAAGCATTGGGAAAAGGCAAAGCTGTAATTGCAAAATGGCAGAGACTGTGACACCGTGTAGGCAGACAGCCTTATGCTTTGTCGTTCCCATCCTAACCCACGGGTCAGCCTTCCCCGGGAACAGCTTCACAGCCCCATCACAGCCAAGCCTGGGATGATGCAGTTGCCATCTGTCTGTTTTCTGTCGGTGAAACCTACTTCCTGGAGTGATGCGCCTGGCCTAGCAAAGGGAACAGCGTGGAGGGAGGCTGTGGACTTTGTACCGCAAAGGAAGAACCACCGCTGCAATGCAGCATTCCAGCTGTGCGGGGACGGGCTGGGGGCGGGCGGGGAGAGCTGCTCTCAAAGGAATGTCTTCCTTGCTCTTTGACAGATCAAGACAAAACACCTATCGCTGCAAACAGCAATTCATTCTGGAAAGTCTGAGTGGGCTGGGAGATGCGTTAGATTTTCCGTGGAAGGGAAGGACTGTTGCTATGGAAACCAGAGGATCCTTTTCTGTGATTGGAACCCCAGTGCACTTGCCAGGGCGACTCACTCTGCACATCCATGTTATTGGGGGCCGGAGAGCTGCCTGCATCTCTTTCAAGGGAGTGTTCAAATGCTGTTCTCCTGAGCTTTCCTTCATCTGGGTCAGAGTCTCTGGGGAGGGGGTGAGTCACTTAGAACCCTAAGACACTGGGGCTTACCTACCTCCCCGTGTTGACTGGGGTAATATCACTGACTGTAATGGTTCTCAGAAAGACTCCTAGTGCTAAGCAAGCTAAGACAGGAAGTGTCTATTCTGGCTCACAGTTTAAGGGATCCACTTCATCAGGGTGGGATGGCATGGCAGCAGGAGCACGAGGATGCTTGCTCCTCACATTGGAGCTGCAGTCAGGAAGCAGAGAGATATGTGCTGCTGGACAGATGTCTGCCTCCCCTTTCTCTTGTTCATTGTTTTAGTTAGTGTAGCTATTGTTCTGATGAAACACCATGGCGAAAAGCAACTTGGGGAGGAAAGGGTTTATTTCACTCATAGTCCCATGCAGCAGTTCCATATAAGGGCAGGGACCTAGAGGTAGGAGGTGATGCAGTGACCATGGAGAGATGCTGCTTACTGGCTTGCACATCACAGATTGATCATTTTACAAGAAGGTTCAGTGTGCCTTCTTATAGAACTCAGGACCACCAAAATGGGCTGCTCCCCCCCCCAATCAACCACTAACTAAGAAAATTACCTACAGGCTTGTCTACAGCTAAATCTTAAGGAGACATCCTGTCAACTGAGGCTCCCTCCTCTCTGATGACTCCAGCTTGTGTCAAGTTGACAGAACACTAGCCAGCACACTCACCATCCCAGGATGTCCGCTCATGGGAAAGTGCTGCTCACATTCAGCCTGGGTCTTCCCATCTCAGTTAATCCTCTCTGGAGACATCAGCATAGAAAAGCACAGAGATGTGTTTTCTAGGAGACACCAAATTTCATTGTCAAGTTGACAATGAAAGGGTTTTTTATTCTTTTTTCTTTCTTTTCCCCTTTCTTTCTTTCTTTCTTTCTTTCTTTCTTTCTTTCTCTCTCTCTCTCTCTCTCTCTCTCTTTCTCTCTCTGTTCCCTTTTTGTCTGTTCTGTAGATGGAATGAGCACTCTGTACATGACAGAACACTGTACCACAGAGCTACGTTCTTAGTTCTCTTCAAACTTAAAAAAAAAAAGCTGAATTTTCTATTTATAAAATCAGTACACAATTTTTCTCTCAACTACTTTTTAAGAAATCACAACCCTGCCTCTTCAATACCATTGCTGGCAAGCCAGGCCTATTTTCTTCTAGTTTTCCCCACTCCACATCTGCCACAAATATTGTTTCTGAGATCACAGTGTTGCCGTAATTCAGATCTAGAATGTCCACAAAAGGCCTAAGTCTATAGGCTCCATCCTAACCTATGAGGCTGTTGGGTGGTGGAAACTTTGAGTCATGGGATCTAAAGGGAAGTCTTAAGGAGGGGCTCTGGTAGAAGATTACTGGAACTCAGAGTTCTAGTTTCCTCTCTGCTACTATGATAAAAACATTCTGACCAAAGAGCCACTGACAGCAGGAAAGGGCCGACTTGGGTTACACTTCTGAGTCACAGTTTATCATTGACAGAAGTCAAGGGAAGGACCTCAGGGCAGGCCTGTTATGCCACACAGCATCATCTCTAACCAGGGAACTCATTCACAACTATGGAAGTATAGCAGGGATCATAGAGGAATGATCTATGTCTCAAATAGATGAGGTTAATCAACCAGGTACTGAAAACAAAACTGTGGGCCAAAATAAACCTTTTTTGTTTGGTTTGGTTTGTTTTGGTTTTTGTTTTGGTTTTTTTGTTTTGTTTTTCGAGACAGGGTTTCTCTGTATAGCCCTGGCTGTCCTGGAACTCACTCTGTAGACCAGGCTGGCCTCGAACTCAGAAATCCGCCTGCCTCTGCCTCCCGAGTGCTGGGATTAAAGGCGTGTGCCACCACGCCTGGCCTACCTTTCTTCTTTTTAAGTCAATTATCTCAGGTACTCTGTTATAGTAGTGGAGCGCTCTCTCTCTCTCTCTCTCTCTCTCTCTCTCTCTCTCTCACACACACACACACACACACACACACACACACATATATATATATACAATATACCTGAGTGTGGAGATGTAGCTCAGTGGTAGAACACTTGTCCAGCCTGAGCAAGGCTTTGAGTTTGATTCCCACCACCATAAAAAGGAAAGAAAGAATATATAATATATACAAAACATGTTTTCATATGTTCACTTGAATGTCAAGTGGATAGGAATGTTTTTAAATATTTGTTTTTATTTGTGTGTTTAAGCGTATGTATGTATGCCACATGTGTGTGGGTGCCTGAAAAACTGAGGAGAGGGCATCAGATCCCCTGGAACTGGAGTTACAGGAGCTTGTTGAGCTACATAACATAGGTTTTAGGAACCAAACTTGAGTCTTTTGCAAGGGTAGGAACTGCTCTAAACCTTGAAGCCATTTCTCAGTCTCCCGCCATCCACCTAATTTTTAAGGGTAATTTTTAGAGTGCTTTTAGGTTCACAGCAAAACTGACAGGATGGTGTGAAGATCTCCCATGCTCTCCTCCTCCCCTTTCTAACATACTCCCCAGATACTAACATCCTCCATTAGAGGGCTACATCTGTTCTTACTGGGGAGCCTACATTGACACAGCATAACCAAACAATGGAAAGTGCATCTTGGCTTGTGTATTTCCTGGGCTTGGACACCTGTGTGACGGGCACTACCCACCATTATCATACAGAACACTTTTGCTTTTCTAAAAGTGCACGAGGCTCTATCCCTTACTAAATCCTTGAAACCATTAGTGTTTTTATAGACAAGCATACAGTGAAACTTTTCTGACTGGCTACTTTCACTTAGTAATGTACAATTAAGTTTGCTTCATGCTTTCGATAGTTTGTTTCTTTTTAGCACTGAATAAAGCTGTTAAGTGATATACTAGGTTCTGTTTTCTGTGCTAGGGCACTGAACCCAGGCTATCACATGCCTGTCTAGTAGTGTTCTATCACTGAGCCACACCCTTAAACCCCCCCCCCCCCCCCCAAACCCATTACTTCGGTTACACAAAATTGACAGGTTTTGGTAACCATTTTAACTAACAAGTTGGCATTTTTAGAGTACCGAGTAACTTAAGGTCTTTCTCGTGAAATGTGCACTGGGGCTTTGGGAGACTGCTAAGGTACTGGTGATTATATTTCTCCCTAATGTTGAAAGTTTGTATACAAGAACAGTGGCAGTCTAACTCCATACCAAATAGTAAATCTTCTTTATGCCTAATTTCGATGTTGGAATCTGGGTATTTCTGACCAGGAACTGTGCTCCAAACCAGTTTCTACTTTTAGCTCAACCACAGCAAATTTCCTTAAATATCTCTGTGAACCTGGCCCCTCCCACATACCAGCGTTGGGTTGGTCGGAATGCTCTCCGGTTAGTTCAATCCGTGGAAAGTCCCAGAGTTGATTGGCAGGGTAAATAGGAAACGCTTTTGCTTTTCTGATTGGTCGCCTGTAGCTTCGGGTGGGGCATGTGGGCGCGTCTCGCCCGAATGCGGTGAGCTCCTATTGGAAGATGAAACCGGCATTTACAGAGCTTGGTGCCGTCGCCTAGGTCGCGGGGGGCGGGCCTACTCCCGTCCAGCCTTATTGTCCTTTTTATTGGTCAGATTTCTTGTCATTCAAGTAACTTCGAGGACATTGGCGCAAGAGTTCCCAGGAGGCAGCGGATGATTGGTTGGTTGCTGTTCCCGCCCCCAGCCAGTCGCCATTTTATTGAGGCGAGCCGAATTCCTGAAGGCGGCAGCGGCTGAGTAGCGTTTTCCTTAGTGTCTTTGTGAAGGTGTTCGCTGCGGAGACAGGTGAGTCGCGGGCTGCAGGGGAGGGACGGCGGCGCTTGCGGCCCGGTTAGTTTCCAGAGTGTCAGTGGGCAGGACACCGTAGAGCGGCGGCGGCGGCGGCGGCCTGCGGAAAGGGGCTGGGTCCACTGGGTTCCCCGCCTCTGTCGGGCCAGGAGGCGCGGAGCCGGTTGACGTTCGGAGGGCTCTGCGGCGTAGCGGTCCCGCTGTCCCGAGGGAACGGCCCGGCGTCCCAGGCAGACAGAGCCCTCACCGGCCCCAGATTGTCGGCGCGCGTACTCGGCTCTGAGCGCGCTCACCTTGGCTCCTGCTGTCGCTCGTGCCCTTGAGGTCTCACTCTCATTGCCACTTAAGGATTCTCCTCCGTGGACGTTTGGGAAAGGGATCTGGGGCTGATAGATATTACTCAAGAGGGTCTCCCGGCCCACCATTGGGGGCCTAGGACTTCGGACATCGGAGCGGGGAGACGAACGAAGGGAAGCCAGCGGGACAACCGTGAATGTGCTGTGCGGTGACAAGGGGAATCTGGCATTCTGCCTCCAGGGGCCTGGAAGCAGGAGGTTCCTCCTTTTCCTCTTAATGAATGGTCCTTTGAGTTTCCTGGTCTATGACACTTCATTCCCCCACCCCCCCCACCCCCGAAACATGAAAGGAATTTAGGAATTTTGAATGCGTCTGCATACTGGACGATTTTTAGACCATGACAACCTATAAGGAAAGTAGTCATTCTTTCTTTGATCATTTGGTTCTCATGTGTACAGGAGGAATGTGCTCACCATCTCTATGGTAGAATCGAGTGTTGTGTACTTGGCCATAGTCCATGATATTAGACTGCTGTAGGAACTGTTGACTTTCAAAGGTGGGACTTCTGGAATCAGCCACGCTCTCCTCTGAGTCACTAGAATCTGGATGAATGACTGTCTTGTACACACATACCACTAAAGCTCTCCTTGGGTGAATAACTTGAAAAGGAAAACCATAGTTTCTGGAACACAGATATATTGTAGAGTTTGTCTGTCTGTCTGTTGGGTTGGTTTTTGAGGGGGCTTTAGTCCCAGCCTTAGAGTATCTCCCTCACCCCCAACAGCTGTTGTTGATCAAAGAAGAGTGTACAGGGTGTGCACTTGGTTCTGCTTTTAAGTCCGAAACATCATGTCATTCAAATAGGCTCATCTGTTAAAACAAAGACCGTGTACTTTGTGCAAAACACATCTGACTTCATTGCTTTGTCATGTAACCTGCCAGGTATTTTGTTGAAAAAAAAAATAAAACCGTTGATGTTTAAGCTGTTAGAAGTCAACAGAATAAATTCCTTCTAGGAAGTAATGACTGGGAAGGGGCGCAGAGACGATCTGGTCTGCTAAGTACCTTTTGCTTGACCTAGGAGTTGCCTTTGGCTCATGAACATTCACAGACCTATATGGCCAACCATATTTGTATGTGTATATACATTTTAAGAAGATGGTCACCCCCATTGGCTGCTCCCCTACACTTGATATCCTCAACTCTGAAACTTCCTAGTCTTTCTCTGGGTTTTGGTCTTGTCTGCCAGCCAAGGACACTAACTACAGTTTCTTAGGGTTATCGATATCTTACTCACACTAAGGACTTTGCTTTGTTTTGTGGAGAACAGGATGTCCGCTTCGTAAACTTTCAATTCAGGTGGGCTTAGAACAAAGTACAGTTCTATGTCATGGCATTTCTTCCATGCTTAAAATGACTAGAGGCTGCCACCAGAGCATGGCATTGAGGCTATGTGGGCTTCCCACATCTCTCTTGGATGTTGCAATGGAAAATACTGTTTTCTGGCAGAGCATCAGTGGATGGCTTAGTGCTGTCTCCTTTGAAAACACGACACCCTCTTCCTTATTGGCCAAGCTGTACTTAACTTGTACTAGGAACCATCACTAATTGTGCCATGTATTTTATATGTGTTGCATATATATATGTATATCAATGAAGAATAACTGTTCAACTTGCTTTTTTTCCAGGTTGCATAATTCAGCTACAATGGGGAATGTTTTTGAAAAGCTGTTTAAAAGCCTATTTGGGAAAAAGGAAATGCGGATTCTCATGGTGGGCTTAGATGCAGCTGGCAAAACAACGATCTTGTACAAATTGAAGCTGGGAGAGATTGTGACAACCATCCCTACCATAGGTATATCCATGACTGTGGCCTTTCCCTTTCATAGTTTAGCATGTTATACTTTGATGTGTTACTTTTTCAAAGTTTTTATTTGTGTATGTATGTGTCATGTGTGTATGCATGCCCACACATTTTCTCTATCACTCTCCACCTTACTTTTGGGACAGAGCATCTTTGCTGGACCCAGAGCCTGTCATTTTGACAAGGCTGTCTGTCTATCAGGCTTGAGGGTCTCCCTGCAGCACTGGTTATAGATGTATGCCATCAGGCCTGTCTTCTGCATGTCTGTAGGGATCTGAATTCAGATCCTCGTGCTTGATTGGCAAGCACTTTACCCTCTGAGTCATTCCTCCAGCCCCTGATGTGCTTCTTATATTGAATGGTTGTTTCTTTTAAATCTTTGACTACTTCAAGAACATAAACATTTGAAGCCCCAACTATAAATTTGCTGTTGGGCTGTTGTGGTTTAAGACAAAGTCTTCTACTGTAGCCAGGCTGGCTTCAAACTTGTGATACTCCCTCTGACATCCTCCTAAGTGAACCACTTTGCCCAGCCATACTTATTTCTAAGTGCTTCTTAACATCCCTGGCAAGTTCCTCAGCTTACAGAGGATTTGTGAACAAATTTAGATTAAGCAAATTTAGCCCTGTTTGCTTGACAAAGAGGAAAAGATAGTAAAGTTACAATAATAAGGAAGCTCTACTGTTTGCCCTTTCTGTTGGAGTGGAACCTAGTATAAGCCCTAGGTGGGAACTAGCACTGCCTTTCTCAGCCTCCATCTTCCCTGGCATCCCTTGGGAGCATCTCTCTGAGCCAGGTGTGCTCCCAATGTGTGATGGTAGACCCAATTGAAGGAGTTCAGCAATCTCTCCTCTCTGTGAACCAGTGCTAGGTTTTATGGGCTTTTTAAGAGATTTGTAGAAGCAGTTTTGACAGAACTTAATCTCTGTCTTGTGACTTACCTACAAAACCAGGTCTCCAGGCTGTTGTGTGCCTTTGGGCACTGTCTGAGGCTCTGCTGCCAGGCCTGGCCATCTAAGTTTGTTTCTTGGGTCTCCACAAAGTTGCCCTCTGGCCTCCACACGTACAACATGGCATGTGTCAAATGGCACATGCATGCCCATAAATATACATATACACAAATAAAACTGAAACACATGTTTCTGTAAATTTTTATATGCAAAAGTATACAAGTTTTGAATGTTCTTTTAGGATTGAAAGAATTTGATGGATGTATTTATAAAATAGGTGCTGTTTCCCAGGTTGCTAATATAATAGTGTGTGCTCACTTTTGATTGGTTTTCTCTGGAATCCTTCTCCGCCTTCTTCCTAGTGAATGCCATCAGCCCATTCTTTTGGATCTCAGCTTATGCATTATTTCTCAGAGGTTCCTTTCCTTTTTTTCTTGCCCTAAGTTTCCATAGTAACTTGAAGTCCTTAATAGGACTTGGAAACATTTGTAGTTTATTGATTGTTCACTGTCTTCTTCCCAACAGAGTAAATAAGGAACCACATATGTCTTGTTCACTGTCCCCAGCATCTGAGTAAATGCCTGGCCATTTTAGGTGTCTAATAAATCTTTGGTGACTGAATTGCATACTGACGGGATAGTCTGTTGAGCTAATGGCCTCCAGTGAATCACGATCCTCAGCCTCTTGGCCCTTGCACCCTTCCTTCGTGGTGCTGAACTTGCCCGTGTGATTGGCTTTGGCTAGTGAGGCATCACTGTAACTGAAAGCTGCCACCATTAGTTAAGGAAGCCAGGGCTCCTGGAGGATAAAAGACCTCTACCTGGAAACAGCGGTCTGGCCTGCTGACTCTCTAGGTAGAAGAGGTACCCTGGAGACTTAGCTGAGGCTAAAAGAATGAGCTGGCCTTCACTAGGTTAAAAGTGACAGCAGCAGGACATCATCTAATCTTAATAACTGGTTTAGTATTCCGTCATATGGCTGTGTTTTAAAGTAATATTCATTGATAAGTGCTTAGGTTATTTGTAAATGTTTGTGTGTGTGTGTGCACATGCATTGGAGAGTGTCAAGGCCTGAGCACAGCCCTGGGTGTCATCCTTCAGTCACTGTGCTCGCAAGTGAGACACACACACACACACACAGTTTTTAAGACAGGAATCTCTCACTGGCATGGAATTCACCTGATGAGATCAGGCTGGTTGGCCATCAATCCCCAGGGATCCTCCTGTCTATGCCTCTCCAGTTCTAGAATTACAAATCCTCTACTACCCCTACCTGCCACCTCCCCACCTGTGGTTTGGGGGGTTAGATTCAGGCCCTCATGATTGCAAGGCATCCACTTTGCTTCCGGAGCTAGTTTTCTCCAGTCCTTAGTTTTGTTTGTTTTGGTTTTTCTTGTTTAAGACACAATCTTGCTGAGTAATGCTATATAACCTTAAATAGGTAATCTTAAACTGGCAGCAATCCTCCTGCTTCATCCTCTCAAGTGCTGAAATTTCAGGCTTATTGATACCGTGTCAGGCTTTATTGTTTGTTTTTGTAAATTATGTCAAAGTACATATCTTTTGCCTTTAAAAAGCATTTTTATTTTGTTTTTTATGTGTATGGGTATTTATATTTGTATAGCATTTGTGTACCTGGTGCTTTTTGAGTCAGAAGATGGCATCAGGTCTTCTAGAACTGGAGTTACAGACAGTTGTGAGCTGCTCTGTGGTTGCTGGGAATTAAACTCAGGCCCTTTGGAAGAGCAGTCAGTGTGCTAACCACTGAGGATCTCTCCAGCCCTGTCTCACGTTTTCGCAAACATGTACTTTTTCATTTCCCCTCAGTATCTGGAAGATACTGAATAACTTCCATGGTAATGTGAAATGCCTTATCATATACTAAGTTGTCATTCAGAGGTATCTTTATTCACCACTTCCTGGCATATTAATTTGAACTTTATTCAGGTATTATTAGAAAGAATTCATTTCTAATTTTCAGAAATTTCCTTGACTTTAGAAGAACAAACAGAAGGTCTCAGAGGGTAAAGATGTGGATGTAAGAGGGATGCGTAATGTTTTAATGAGGTACTGCCCAAGCTACCCTTGAACTCTTTGGGTAGCTGAGGATAGCCCAAATCTTGATCTGCCTTCCTCTGTCTAAAGTGCTGGGATTACAGTCATCTGACACCACACCTAGTGTAGATTTGTTTTTTGAGATGTGAAATATGAAATACACAGGCTTGCTGAGGACAGGTTGGATGGAGATGTCTCAAACAGATGTTAGTAATGTAGGCAAGTCTTCAGTCTGGAAAGACTGAATCTAGCACACAGGTGGAGGAAATTGTCATTACATACTAGACATTCTCCAGTGTTCTAAAATGGAGAGCGAATAGTGTGGGGAAGAAGTAAGAAGATTCTTACACTGTGTGGTGGGAGGTGGAAATCACTTCTGTGAATAGCTTCTCTTTGTTCAAAAGTACCTGGAAGTCTTCTATTAGAGAAAGCAGGGCTGGGAGGTTGGTGATTAGATGAGTGTTAGGGATGGGTGATCAGAGCCCAGTTTGAGTCACCAGGCACAGTGAATGACAGATGACAAATTTTCTCTGTCTTCTCTAACTAGTTTATAAATTAAAAGTGAAGTTACTTAGAATTGTTGAACCAATGAAAATCCTAATGAAGTGTTTCTGACTTCCCCTCTTAGGTTTCAATGTGGAGACAGTAGAGTACAAAAACATCAGCTTCACAGTCTGGGATGTTGGTGGCCAGGACAAAATTAGACCTTTGTGGCGACATTACTTCCAGAACACTCAAGGTAAAGACTAGAGATGTGCGTACCGAATGTGACTAAAGATGGGGACTTGGGGTGCCTGCTGGTGCTCTGCTTTGATAGGGTAGCAGCTGTCCCTGCACATTATTGGGGAGGTGTCTTTGTGACTTGGCTCCTCGACATGTCCCCCCAAAAAAAGGACTTGTGGTTTAACTCCTTTTCTTGCAGAAAGGCTAGAAACGGTTAGCCTAGTGGAGTTCCTCATTCAGTTATTGAGGGAGGGATGTTTGCTCTTAGATGAAGTTTCAGCTTTTGAAGAATTTAAATTTAGTCAGCTCCTTTAAATCTGCTGAGAATATCTGAAAATCAAATCCATCAAGAAAGGGGTAGCTGGAACCCCAAATTCTGTCATTTTTGTGAGGCCACAATGCTTCTCTGCTGGCCCTCCTGCTGCAGGTGTTGATGAGCAAACGTGGACACCCACTCAGGTCTGCCCTTCATTTCCTTACCCATGAGTTCCGGGAAGCAGCTCTAAGCCACTGCTTCTCAGGGCTTTATTTCCAGTAAATGGTGCCTGCTGGGTCTTGCCAGTGGAAACAGACTGTTCACATGGTTTTCACACCCCGATTCCCATGTGGAATCCTTACCGTATGGTACCTATGGATTACTCATTTTGGAGTCTACTTCACTATATTCACTTTTGAAGATTCTGAAGCTGATGGAGTTTTTGTTGCATGTGTTTAACAGTAAAGACTTAGCATTTATCAGTCTTGAGGACAAACCCCCAGGTTAAATGCTCCTTTATTTCTCAACAATACTCTTTTAGCTATTACACGTGATACATAACTCTATTTGTAGTCATTTTCTTAAACTTGGAGATTTTAGGATATCTTTCCTCAAAATAGGGTGTTTTTAAGAACGTTTTCCTTATTTTGAGACGAGATCTCCTATGTAGCTCAGGATGGCCTCTACTTTCTAATCCTCCTGCCTTTGCCTCCTGGTGTTTGTATTACATCATTCCATGTGTCACCACACCCAGCTCTTTGATTGAGCCTAGTTCTCGTTAGGCAAGCATCTGTCAACAGACCTGTACATGTGCCAAGTCCTAAATGCTTTCTTTAGTGGGATATTAAAAACATACAAAGGGAGAGGTGACTCTATGATGAGCCCACTGTACCCATCACTGTCTCTTTTATTAACCCTTTCCATCCTTCAGTGGTCCTTTCCAACTGATGAGGTCTCTTACTTTTTTTTTTTTTAAACCACAGTCTCCATGTAATTATATCACTTCCAAGAGTAACAATTCTATGTAGATCAAACTGGCCTGGAACTCACAGAGATCCTACTCACTTCTGTGTATTAGTGTTTAACTACTATGAACAGATACCAGGACCAAGATGAGTCTCATAAGGACAATATTTAGTTGGGGCTGGCTTACAGGTTCAGAGGTTCAGTCCATTATCATCAAAGCGGAAACATGGCAGCATCCAGGCAGGCATGGTGCAAAAGGAGCTGAGAGTTCTACATCTTCATCTGAAGGCTGCTAGCAGAATACTGGCTTCCAGGCAGCTAGGACAAGGGTATTAAAGCCCACACCTACAAAGCTACATCTACTCCAACAAGGCCACACCTCCCAACACTGCCATTCCCTGAGCCAAGCATATACAAACTCTGTCTCTCAAAGGCTGTGATTAGAGGTGAGTGCCACCACACCTGGCTTTATTCTGCTGAATAAGATTGCCATAATCAGTCTCATGTAACCTAAACTGCCCTTAACCTCATGTGATGTTTTTGCTTGTTTGCTGGAGTCACAGATATGCATCACCAGGCATGCTACATGCATGAATGGCTTTTTCTGTTTTCTTTTTTCTTTTTCTCTTTTTGTGATTGGAGTCTGACTATGATGTCTATACAAGTCTCTTTCCAAATCCTAAACTCAGGTGGTCTTACATAGTGTTGGGATTCCAGGTGTATGGCACCTCGCTTGTTTATTGATGGACACTTGGCTCTTGTGAACAGTATTGCTGTGACTCTTTTGCAGGTATTGGAGATCTTCCTGCTCTGCCTCCAGAGTGCTAGAATTGTGGTGTGTGCCACTGGGTCCAGCAGAGTTTATAGTTCAGTTATTGTGATTTACCCATGAGCAGGATGCTGAGTGAAAGGCTTTTCTGTGTCATCCGCTGTTTTGTACTTGTATTCTGTTGTTGTCAGTGTGTGTGTGTGTGTGTGCGCGCACGGGCTTGCTTGCTTGCTTGGCATGCATGGCCCTGGGTTCAACTCCTAACATCAATACCACTAGGGAAAATAGATAGTTCCAGGCCAGCTTGGATTAGGCAGAGCTCTCTCTCACATTTAACATAATTTAAAGAAAGCACCATTTTGTTACTCCTAACAAAACAACAGAGCACTCATAAAAATATAATACTTTTTTTAAAAGATTTATTTATTTTATAAAATGTGAGCACACTGTAGCTGTCTTCAGACACACCAGAAGAGGGCATCAGATCCCATTACAGATGGTTGTGAGTCACCATGTGGTTGCTGGGAATTGGACTCAGGACCTCTTGGAGAACAGTCAGTACTCTTAACCGCTGAGCCATTTCTCCAGCCCAAAAATATAATACTGTCATTTTAATAAAAAAAAAAATACAAACAAACAACCCCAAACAAACAAACAAACAAAACCTTTTGAGGCTAGAGAGATGGCTCAGTAGTTAAGAGCACTGGCTGCTCTTCCAAAGATCCTGAGTTCAATTCCCAGCAACCACATGGTAGTTCACAACCATCTGAAATGGGATCCAATGCCCTCTTGTGGTGTGTCTGAAGACAGCAACAGCGTGCTCACATATATAAAATAAATCTTAAAAAGCAAAATAAAACAACCCCATCTCCCCTCTCATTTGATAATGACATGCACTTGTTCTGTGTAGTCCAGGCTCACTTAAGACTCACGATCTTCTGGATCTTCCCACTGCAGCCACCCTACCTGAGTTAGCCAAGTTTGTTCTGTTTTGTTTCTGCTACAGGATTGAACCCAGGGCCTCAAGCATGCTGGGTAAGCACTCTGCCACAGAGCCAATAAACTACTATTAAGCTTACAGGCTTAAATACATTCACAATGATGTACATCAAAACTGCTGCCCATCTTCAAAAGCCGTATAACCTTGTACAGCTGAAATCCAGCACGTGTTACACAGTGCCCCTCTCCTCTCCCACCTTGAGCTCCTGGCAGCCACTGGGTTTTCTTACTTTGATGCCTGTGTGCTCACATGCTGTCAGCCCAGTTTTCCCAGATGACACTCCCTATCTGCTTTCACCACTCCATCCTAGTGCATGTGGTAAAGATTGAAGGGTCAGGCGTCACAGAATGGTGGTTTCTTTAAATTGTGTTAAATGTGAGAGAGGGCCCTGCCTAATCCCAGCTGGCCTGGAAAGCTGCTGTTTTTCCTTGTGTGTTAAGGGGTGAACCCAGGGCCTTATGCATGCTAAGCCAGCAAGCATACAAGCCACTCCCCCAGCCCCTTCTCACTCTTCCTCTAGTTGTCTGCTGCAATCCTTTTACATAGGCATTTCCTGAACTACATTCTATACAAAGAAGCCAGGAAGAATACTTCAGTCTTCATTTTCAGAGAAACCACATCACTTCCATGGTGATGTGATTTAGTGTATTGCAAATAGGATACATTTTTTTGGTGCTCACTAGAGTTTGTATTTGTCGTGGACTGGTGTTCAGCAGGCTGTCTACTTTGCACCTTTTTATCTGTAATAAACTACAATAGCCGGGTTGTACAACAGCTGCTAAGAAACCCTAGGAAAGTTAAGTCATTTCTTCTGCCACCATTCCTCATCTTAAGACGAGGATAAAGCCTACTTCCCAAATCCTGGACTGAAACAAAATTAATTTTGTAAAGTTCTCAGTTGTGTGGCTGAGGCAGAAGCACTCAGGACTCCAGACAGACATTATTCTCTGGCCACATTTCTTTCCCAAGCTGTTCAGTTTTCACATTTAAGCATGAAGCTAAGGTGCGTTTTGTCTTCAGTCTTCTATTTGTAACAATCCTAATTTTGTAGGATTTCTGTAACTGTTGCTTTGATGGCAGGAAGTAGCTGTGTTCTGAGACTGAGGGGTGGTAGTTTGGGCTCTTTATGAAATAGCGAGTGGGAGCTGTGTGAACAGTGGACTGGTGCTCTCTGGCTGGCCAGTGTCTCTCTCATCTACAAGGAGTCTTGGATGCTGCCTCTTTATTGTCTGCCAACTTCCCAAAGGTCAGGCTGTCTTTTAATTTAAATTTTTTTCATCAGTCTGTTGAGTATGACAGACCTTAATGAATGCCTGTAATTCTCCATTAAGACATCAAAAGCTGGGCCTGGTGCTACAGGCCTGAAGTACTCAGAATGCCAAGGGAGAATCACAAGTTCAAAGTCTGCCTGCGCTGCTGAATAAATTCAAGACCAGCCTTGTCAACTTTGTGAGATGTTGAAAAAAAATTTTTTTTTTACCCTGAGGATGTAGCTCAGAGCTTGGGGCTAGAATGCTTTGCCAGTGTGCTGGAGGTCAGCCCCATGCTGGCTTACCTGTTAGACTAGAATTTAGACTATCTCATTTCCTAACTGATAACTCTAGAGTACCATAAAATGGCTCTTTAGTTCTGATATGGATTTTTTCTTTTTGATTTGTGGGTTCATTTTCTGGTGGGGAGGGTGGCAATTTGAAACAGGGTCTCTTCTGTGTAGCTATGACTGTCCTGGAACTCAATTTGTAGACCAAGTTGGCCTTGAACTCAGAAATACACCTGCCTTTGCCTCCCAAGTGCTAGGACTAAAGGCGTGTGCCACCACCATTCATTTAATTATTGAGTGGCAGTTAATCTCTCAAAAGAAAAAGAGAAAGGGATACAAAGAAAACAAGTTTATTTCTCATTTTACCTCCCACACACAACCATATTTATTTCTTTTGTTTGCACATACCTTTTTCTACAAGTGTAGCTAATATGATAAATATAATTGCATATATTACATATATATACATATGCATAATACAATACATCACAACATAATACATAAGATATATTACACGATATAATATATATATTATAAAATAATATAATACATATATTCCCCTTACTTGCAGGGTGAGGGGCAAGGCTGAGATCAAACCTAGACCCTTCCATATGCTAAGCAAGTGTTCTTCCACAGGGTCTTGATATGTAGGGGAGGCTTGCCTAGAACTCATGGTCCTCCAGCTATATATGGCTCCTCTACACACTCTTCATGTATCAGTGTGCCTTTTCTCTTATAAGTGTAGTCATTCTGATGGTAGTTTCTTAAAGACTTGCATTAAAACAGTACAAAGTAGGACCTACTATAAAATTTAATTTTTTTTCGAGACAGGGTTTCTCTGTGTAGCCCTGGCTGTCCTGTACTTACTTTGTAGACCAGGCTGGCCTCAAACTAACAGAGATCCACCTGCCTCTGCCTCATTAGTGCTGAGATTAAAGGCATGCGCCACCACGCACAGCTTCTATTTTAATTTATTTTTATTTAATTTTAAAAAGATTTATGTATTTTTATTTTATTAGCATTGGTGTTTTGGCTACATATATGTCTGTATGAGGGTATCGGATCCCTTGAAACTAGAGTTACAGACAGTTGTGAGCTCCCATGTGGGTGCTGGGAATTGAATCCAGGTCCTATGGAAGAACAGCCGATGCTCTTAACCATTGAGCCATTTCTCCAGCCCCCTATTTTATTCTTAAGGAAAAAATGTTTTATTTTTTTATTTTTTTTTTTTTTTTAAAATGTGATGGATACTTTTATTATAGGAGGCATGGTGAGTAAGTGGCCCTTGGACTGAGCTGGTAAAATTGCTCTCCAATTAACTACATGTTTTCAGTTCATCAATATGAATTTGTAACAAACAGCTGATGGACTAATTCAACCTGGCTGGAAATGAAGACTCTATATAAAAATGCATGCACATACACTCTGGTATTAACCTTGCAACCAAGATAGCAAACACAAGCTTCTTGTTGTTATATGGAACACTTAACCTGTCTGAACCTTAACTTTTCCTGTCAGAAGAGGCAAATCTACCCATATGCTTATGAAATGATCTGCTAATTAATTGCTCCTGTAAAATACTCTATTTTAAAGCACCTGATTTAGCTCTTGATTTCGGAGGACCCCATCCATGGCCGCTTGGGTCTCATTCACATGAACAATGTCACCTTGATAGGAGTACACAGTAAAGGACATAAAGTTTTACTTGTGTTAGGAGTAGCAAAGTGAGAGCAGTCATTTCTGCTCTGTGGGTTTTGCATTGGCAGCTAAGGCTCTGCTTGACTTTCCACATCAGTGGTGTACTTAGTCAGAATTGGAATCCAGAACTTCAGGTAGCATACCAAACCTGTGTGGGAAGGGGCTTGAGTTTTCTCTTTTTAATCTGATGTGATATATTAGACACAGCCTTGACTCACATGAAAATTCTAAGCATGTCAGAAATCTTGAGAGTTCTTGTCTGCTGGGTATACTGCCTGGAGGTCTGGGACACACAGAGGCACAGGCAGAGGTCCAGGCCTGGTTTTCTCCCTTGGACAGTTGTGAAATCTCTGTCATCTGACCCTACTCCTTCTCTCTCCCAGAGTCTCTCCCCCTGCCGTCTCCCAGGAAAAGTGCCCTGAGCTGGCACAGGCACCTCTAACGGTGTTCTCTCGGCAGCTCACTGTATCTTCAGTCCCTCGGCCTCTGTTCTGTGGACTTCCTGTGGGGTTTTTCTGCTGCCCTCTGTTTCTTCATGGAGCTCTTCAGGGCACCTTGACCCAGTTGTTGGCCCTTCTGATATCTGCAGAGAACCATCAGTCTCTGGCCACGTGTTTCCTTCCAGGCAGTCTCCCCAGTTGAACCACTTGACCTGGCGTCTGATAGCCTGCTGACTCTGAGACCTCCAGTGTGCCTGCAGCTTAAGGGTGTTAGGGCCCAACACGATCGGATTGATGTACAGAAGAATCGCTTGTTTTCATTCACATCCCAGAAACAGAGTAGCTGTCACTACTGGTTGTTCACCCTAGGATCCAGTAAGTTCTTTGGACAGCTGGGTCACATTTTTGTCTCAAAGGCCTTGCTTTTACCCAAACATCAACTCGTTATTATTATTGTCATTGTGGAATACTGACTGAGTCCCTGCCCACCCCTGTAGATTCTTTCTGCTTTACTGCTTCCACCACCAATATGGCAAGTCTATACAGGTTTTAGCCCTTCCTTTAGTTGTAATGTGGTGCTTCCTTCAGCCTGTTCTGGCTTTCTCACCTCCTGAGATTTCTCTGCTGATCCAGTGGGAGCCACAAGGCTGACACCCACTGCCCTGAGCTGGGCTGCACAGTTCAGACTCTTACTTTGATTATTTAAGGACACAGTGACTTCTGTCGTCAGCTGTAGTGGGGTGGGATCCCCCAGCCACCCTTACTTCCTGCTGGGTGGTTATAATTTGGCAGTGTTCACTCTACTAGCTGGCTTGCTTGTGGGGATGAAGCACAGGACTCAGGATAGACTATACTTGAAATTACAATTTTATTACAGCAAAAGGACATAAATTCAGCAGTGAACAGGAAAGGCCCTAGAGGGTGCCTGCCAGCCACAGCTTCTGTTGTCCACTGTTCCAGAATTTAGGGAGCAACCCTTTTCTGCTAGCACATGGATGTGAGATAGTAAACAGTGCCACCCCCAGGGAGGCTGTGTGAGCTCCTCAGAGCAGTGCTTTATTGGGACTTCATTACAGAGGCACATGGAGTGAATTGTTTGACCATGTGAGCTAAACCCCAGCCTCCCTCCTTCCCCAGAGGCAGTCTTATTAGTATAAACTAGCGGGTGGGCTCCCCACCATCAAAGACTCCCCAAGGACAACCAAAGTCTTTACTATGGGTGTCCATAGACACTCTTGACATCCTCACAAATGTGACCTACAAATGTTGAGGGTTTTATAACTTTCAGGTGCCTTGGGTATGTATGGAAGGACAAACAATTTCCCCTTTTTTCTCATAGGGACAAACTGCTTTCATATGGCTTGGAATGTCCAGTAGCATCCAGCACTGTTTGCCTGGGAGCTGCCATCTTATCTTGACTGTTCATTTTTGTGTTGCCTGTCCTTCCTTCAGGCATTCCTCCCTCAAGCCCTTCTACCTGCTTTCCTGGGACCACTTCCAAGGCAGCATACCCACTCCTAGCCTTCAGGTCACTCTCTGTTTTAGGGGTCATCCTTAAACACAGTCACTGTATACATCATGTTCTTCCAAAATCCTTTTCCCCTGAGATGGAAATTTAGTGTCTAATGACTAACCCTAACTTTTCTTTGTTCTTTCTGGTTAATCTGGTGAAGGGCTGCAATCCTTCTGAACAAGAGAGGTGAGATGAGTGTACAGTAAGCTTCCTAGCTTTGGAGATTATAGAGACTTTCTAAAAAGAATGATGGGAAAAAAAGAAAAGGAAACAGAGTCTCACAATGTATTAATAGCTCAGCCTGACTTTGAACTTGTAGGTGATACTTCTGCCTCAGCCTCTGGAGTGTTGGGGTTATAAGCCTGCCCCATCTTGTTGCCTGCCTCCAGAGAAGCCTCGCTGTGAGCAAGGAGCTGCTGTGTGGATATATAAAGAGCTGCTCTCTCCAGGGCCATGTGCTAACGTGCTTGGGCTTTCTTCTCAGGTCTGATTTTCGTGGTTGACAGTAATGACCGAGAGCGGGTCAATGAGGCCCGGGAGGAGCTGACCAGAATGTTAGCAGAAGATGAGCTCAGAGATGCAGTCTTGTTGGTGTTTGTAAACAAACAGGTATGAGCCTGTTGGCTACCCGAACATTGAGACTGAAATGTGCTGCCAGATGGCTCACTTAAATATAAGATACCTAAATTAGATGTCTGCCTCTTCCTCCATCTTCCTTTTAGAGTGTCATATACCACTCCATAAATACTAATGGAGCATCTGCCAAGTTCCAGGCTCTGCTGCAGGTATTGCGTACTTAGCAATGAACAAGACACAAAAGTCCCTGCATTTGTGTTTGCTTTGTAGTGGGAGGAGAGGCAGTGAATTAAGACTATTTAGTCTGTCTGGTGCTAAGTCTTGTTTTGTGGAGGAAGGGAGTGCAGAGCGGCCGGCCGTGGGAGGTGCTGGGCATGATTTACCGCTGAGCCTGGAGGGAAGGAGCCACAGGTTCAGGAAGCAGAATGAGGAGTGGACCCAGGGAAGATTGGATCCTGGGGGGGAGGGGGGAGGCTTGTTGTTGGGGAGGAAGAAGCTTATCTAGAAAGGAAGGGCCATGAAATGAGGGGGCGAGTCTGGCGCAGAGCTGCCCAGCCTCTGGATCTCAGCTGCACCAAGCCAAAGGGAAGCTGGAGTGGGGCTCTGGAGGTGACCTCTGTTCACGGGGCTGTGTCCCCTTCCCCCATCCTGTATGCAGCTGAGATTGTGTGGTAACAGTGCTGTAGCCAGTCTTGTCACTTCAGTCTTGCCAAAGGCAGTTCCTCATGTCACTTCCTCTCCATAAGCATGACTTCCTGTGGTGGCTGGATCCTGATGAACTCCCTTACAGTGTGGTGCTGATAGGATCCCAGGCAGTTTCACTGGACAGAACATGCTTTAAGGAAGAAAATCATGGCTTTGTTTTTAACGACAAAAGCAGAACAAGCCAAAGTTTAGAATGTCAAATGAAACCTTTTTCCTGTGTGCACATGAGTGTGTGAAGAGCCCTCTGGGCTGTGTGGCTGGGAGTGGGGCAGCTTTTTCACACTGTGACTTACCCAGGCTGTCCAAAAACCAGTGTTCCATTAAAGAAAGCCAGTGTTACATTTTGAATGCTACCTTCCATTCCTTTAGCTTTGATTGTCAGATAAGTCAGATTTCTTGAATCTCTTTCCAGAGACAAGACTTTGTATGCCTCTATAAGCAATTATGTGATTGTAACCTATTTCCATTCCAGAGATGATGGTGTGCATTGTTGTGTAGCCTGTATTCTTATTTAGCATCTGTTTGACATTTCTTTCATATCAGTACATCTAGATCTTCCCTTAATGCTAATTTATTCTAGTTTAGTTTTAGCTTACTGTATACTCAGGTATGAGGCAGAGAGAAAAGAGAAAGATAACTGCTTTACATTCTAGTTAAAAGAGACATGTTGTGTGCACGCCTTTAATCCCAGCACTCGGGAGGCAGAGGCAGGTGGATTTCTGAGTTCAAGGCCAGCCTGGTCTACAGAGTGAGTTCCAGGACAGCCAGGGCTACACAGAGAAACCCTGTCTTAAAAAACAAAAACAAAAACAAAAGAGAGATGTGTTGTATAGTCAGTTACCACAGAGTAAATAGCTTTTATCAAATGGTTACACATAGGGATGCTATAATAAAAAAGATGAAGTTGACCAGTTAAAAGAGATTCTGAAGCCTGGCAGGCAACAGTGGTAGCCTTGACTCCTCTCTGGAAGAAGGGGCACTTTGGTGAGGTTTTGGTAGGAGGATGTGATCTGAAAATAGGCCTTAGGGGCAAGCACAGAATCAGGGTGACCAGTGAGGAAGTTATTTCCATTATCCAGGTGAGGAACTGTGGTGGGGTCAGATCAGGGTGTGGTGGCAGAGAGAATGGTGAGAGGTGGTCAGATTTAGAGTAAATTCTGATGGTAGGACTGTTGGGATTTCCTGCTGTGTGGACTGAGAAAGAAACAGCTAAGGTTTTGGGTCTGAGTCACGAAATAGGGATGGGGTATGTTTTAGAGGAAGGTCCTGTTGCGTTGCATGACTACAGGTTGGTAACTGCTTGCTTGTTTTCTTTAAGGATCTTCCTAATGCTATGAACGCAGCAGAGATCACAGACAAGCTTGGCCTGCACTCCCTTCGCCAGAGAAACTGGTACATTCAGGCTACCTGTGCGACCAGTGGAGATGGGCTTTACGAAGGCCTGGACTGGCTCTCCAACCAGCTCAAAAACCAGAAGTGATCAGAAGCAACCCATTCCCCATGCATTGTGGCAAAGCCAGCTGGCCTTTCCCGTGTGCATGTGAGCGTGTGAGGAGCCCAGGGGGCTGTGTGGCTGGAGTGGGGGCAGCTTTCTCACACCGTGCCTTATACACGCTATACGAAAACCAGTATTCCATTTTAAGAAAACCAGTGTTACATTTTGAATGCTACCTTCCATTTCACTAGCTTTGATGGTCATTTTTGCTGAGGCCTCCCGGGTGTGATAGCCAGAGCATCTCTAGGCTGGAAAAGAAGAGAGCAGGAGCCAGACAGGTTCTGTTGTTGCCATCCTGGGTCTGGCCTTTCCATACACCCGGAATTCTGTTGGACTTCAGTGTCCATTTATAAAAAGGAAGGATCTGTCATTCTTTCCATTGTGCCAAAGCTAGCAGCTCACTTGTAGTGCTTTAAAGCTCTCGAGAAGAAAAGATGCGTTATTACCACAGGTGTGAAGAAGTTCAGAGGGGGATACTTCCCCAAAGTTCTGTTAGTTCAGACTGACTCATTTAGCTTGTTTTAGCCCAAGGAATCAGTGACCTTTTTCATTAGAGTATCAAGACTGTAACACTAGAGAAGTTTCCAGCCTGTTCCATACTTGCCAAATGGAAACTCTGTGGGCTGCTGGCCCAGCAGGAGGCCAGGACTCTTCCCTTAAGCCTCATGGTCCATGGTGGAGTACAGGTTGGCTGGAGGAAGTGAAGGGAGGTAGCTCTTGTGTTCTGGCGTCATGGCTCAGGCCCGTGAGGCTGCCGCTCCCACTTCTCTGCTCTGTGCTGAGTGTTCTTCACATGAAGCAGACAGTTGTCCTGGGTGGAGTTGTCACTGTGTCCCATTGTCCCAGTCTACTGTAGGCATTTGGTTAGTATCTGTTTCCAGAACTGCACACCATGAGTTCTGAGAGTTTGTGAGAAAGTTGGGAGGTTAATGTAGGAGATGACGTTCCCAGTGGCCCCGATACTCCCTGGGATGGTGCTAAACTTTGCTCCGAGAAGCATCATTTACTTGGACTGCTCTCGAGGCATAGGCTTCCCCCTAATGGCAGTGGCATCTGAAGAGTGGCTTGGAAATGTGTGCTGTGTTGTCTTGCAGATGTAGTGATAGGAAGGCCCAGAGAGGAGCTGGCTTCAGCCCTAAGCCCTTCTGGCCACACAGCTCTGGGCCACATTTGTACCTAAGCCCTTTTACTGCTTAATGTTTTAAAACTCCTTTCAGAAAAAAAATTGATCCCTGCTACAGGAGGGGGAATGCAAACTGAACTTCAAATAAATCTTGTTCATTGGTAACAAAGTTATACTAGGAAAAAAATTTCATGCCATTGTAAATGTGGGCTGTAATGTTTTTCTTTAAAAAGTATCTTAAAGAATGTTCATTACAATACTGGTGACTAAGTCCAGATGTGATTTTTAATCACAGATGAATTCCTGAGAAACGTTGAAAGTGTTCACCTCCCATTGGCTGGGAGCTCTTGCCCTTTGTAATTACGCTTAGTGTGCCTGGCCTGGTGCTGGGCTGCGGTAAACATGTGGTGATTGGTTAGACAATAAAGAACTTACTGGAAGTAGACATGGTCATGTTGTCCTGGATGTCTAAGCTGGCTCAAGTCTCTTTCCCCTTATTTCTGACTTTCTTCTAAAACCTCAGGATATGCACCCAGGACACACCAGGAAGTGCCCCACCCTCAGACCCCTGCCCGCCTCCTTCCTGGCATCTCACAGGACATCTCAAGTGGCTTTAGAACTGAGAAGTCAATAACGTGCAAGCTGGGGTACTTCACTAGGATTCCGAACAGAACCCTGGTCCTGGGAAGCCATTTCAAGCCTTGGTGTGTCTGAACCTGTCAGCACTGACCTCAGAGGTGAGGAGTAAATGCTCCATGCCTTCGAGTGTCTGCTCTGCTCTGTCCCCAGATGTCATGGTGTCTAAGCAAGGACAGCAGCACTAATCGTGCCCCCCACTGCTCAGCATTGCTGATAGCATCGGAGAGTTGCTTTACCCTTGCCTTTCCCCCGGTGCTGCTGAGAGCTCTGGGCTTTATAAGCGTGCTCTGTGCAGCAAGACTGGCCCAGATACTCATGTAAAAAGCAGACTGGGAGCTGGGCGGTGGTGGTGCACACCTTTAATCGGTGGTGCACACCTTTAATCCCAGCACTCGAGAGGCAGAGGCAGGTGGATTTCTGAGTTCAAGGCCAGCCTGGTCTACAGAGTGAGTTCCAGGACAGCCAGGGCTATACAGAGAAACCCTGTCTCGAAAAACAAAACAAAACAAAATGAAACAACAAAAAAAGCAGACTGGGGGGGGGGGCTCAACCTGCTTCCTTTAGTTTTTTATTCTTATTGTACAGTTGAGTGAGTCGCCATATTCACAGAGTATGCCTCTACCAATTTTAGATGATTTGCATCAGCACCAAAAGCAGTCCCGGGTCCCTTGGCACCTGCCCCCTCCTCTTTCCCACACTATCTGGGAAGCACTCACCTGCTCTGTCTCTGAATAGGGGCTGGGGAGCTGCTGAATGTTTTAGAAGCACCGAGGC
>CACVCL010020548.1:0-81429 GCA_902729485.2 Mus minutoides | reverse complement strand
ACCTAATAAAAAAATTGAAAAAAAAAGGATTTTTTGAGCCATAAATGTAGTTTTCTAGGAGACTACATGGACAAATGAGTTTATTAACAATAACTTGTGATATTGGTTGAATTTATTCAATGAATATTAAAATTACAATCATTGAAAACTTAAATATTTCTTTATTAAATAATTTTATAAAGATGTATGTCTTCCCCAATAACACAATCAGTTCATAGTGGCTTCTTTTCTTGACAATGAAAATCAAAAGGTATTTTTTACAGTGTTTTGATTCCATTTCTACTGTATGAAATAGTTAATGATAGATGGGTGTGACCACCAAAAGGATAGTTTATATTCTAAGTAGATTGTAAATCAATGTCTAGCTATCTGTGCCCAGCACTCACCCCCCCCCAAAAGAACTACCTTCAAATTCAATGACAGAGATGAATAGTAGCTGCTTTCCCCTGCTTTATATTTATTATATGCTATGTCTCTTCATATATTGTGACTAAACTGTAAGCAATTTTGATTCATCAACACAAATGTACTTATATCTTTCATCTGTCATGATTAATTTGATAGAATCTATAAAATAAAATATGTATTGTGGAAACCAGAATCTTTGCAAAGTAAGCAACCTGAGGAAGTATAAAAGGCAAACTAAATGCATACTGTACTTCTTAATTTTAAATTTCATGAACAAAAATACAGAATAGTTGTTTCATGTTGCAAAATATTTGCATTATCTAATGGAAGTTGCACTGTATCTTGTGAATTGTTTAAGAAGCTCTTCTAATCCAATTCTTATCCCGAACACAAGTTATCAATGAGCCGCTTTACTTTAAGAGCATTTTGAAGTAACTGTCTGCCCATGACCCTGTTGTAGGGCACACTGTTTCTGTTTAGCTACCTGCTGAGTCTGTGTATTCCAGTTGTATTGCATAAAGGTTTGTGTGATGAAGATTTACCTGCTACATAAAATGTCGAGTCCATTCTAAAGGTATCAGCTGGGACTCAGACTTGGTGCATTTATCTTTGATTGCACTTAACAACACTCACTGACTTCAGGATAAATATGGGGCTAATGGGACCTGTGACCAAATTGGAGAGCCTGTTGTCACCAATATCTATCTACAGAAAAACACATTTCTTTTGGTTCACTCTACGTCTAGATTTTAGAAGTGCTTAAAAATAATTATGATAAATGGTTGAAGCATTTCAGAGAGCACTGTTGATCCTGGAGGTAGCTTGATCAACAACTGAAACCATACATTGTGTTTGTCAGTTTAGTGGGGCAAAGTTAGTTTCCTTAATTATTGTACTCATGCAGTTCTTTGGACACTGAAACTCTGATGCTCTTAGTTCCTTGGTATTTATGTATTAGACTCCATTTGGGATAATGTAACAGAATTCAAAGGTTTCCTGATAAATGGAATTTTGATCAATTTTCTAATAAAAATTACATCTGTTTGATGCTTTAGAGAGATCTGGAATACTCTCTCTCTTTCTCTCTCTCTCTCTCTCTCTCTCTCTCTCTCTCTCTCTCTGTGTGTGTGTGTGTGTGTGTGTGTGTGTATGTGTGTGCGTGCATGTAATTTATCCTGTGTGTATGTAAGTATGAATGTATGAATGGAGGCATAATGAAGACCTCCTCTCATGCTTCTGCATGTTCCTCACTCATGGAAGCAAGTAAATAGAAAATCAACCATAATGTGTGCAGAGAACAATGGCTTTCTGCATTCGCTTTGCACGTGATGTAAACTAAAGCCTACAGAAATATCTACATACTTATATCTAAGCATGTAGTTTGAAATTTTTAATGAAAAATGAGAGTAATGATACTCCATAAATTTGAATTAAACCCTAGTATTATAATCACAAATAATTGCACATGGTTTCTGGTGTTTGTTTTTAATTTGGGGTTTAGTTTATTTGATCTGTCTTGTATGTATGCGTATAAAATTTATTTGTTCATATATTAGTGTGCTCATGTATGTGGATGTAAGTGTTTGTGTGGGGGTCCTGGTCTCCTCTCTTGAGACATTTTTCTTCTTTCTTGGCTGTTTGTGCAGAGCAGGCTTTCTGAGATTCTCCTAACTTATCTTCCTGTATCAATGTGAGAGGTTGATTATATATACATGTAACCCGACTTTATGCAGATTTTAGGGACTGAAGTTTAAATCTTTATTTTTGTGAACAAGCATATTATCCATTATACCATCTCCCCAGTCCAGTTCCAGATGTTTGAATTGATCTTAAACTATATATTAAAAAGTTACAGCCGGGCATAGTGGCGCACACCTTTAATCCTAGCACTTGGGAGGCAGAGGCAGGTGGATTTCTGAGTTCAAGGCCAGCCTGGTCTACAGGGTGAGTTCCAGGACAGCCAGAGCTATACAGAGAAACCCTGTCTCGAAAAACCAAGAAAACAAACAAACAAAAAGCAGATAGTAGTCTCATATGTTACTTACACCCAGCATTAGTTTATTGTTCATTTTGGTAGAAACAAAAAAGTGATCTCTATTTTTCAAGAATTTCAATGATTAAAATATCATAGTCTCATACCATGAAATGATACCTTAACCATGTTAGCTTCATTTTTTCTCTCAGATGCAAATGAAAAGATGCAGAATACGGCTTATAAAACAATCAAAAAACTCCTCAGTAGACCTCAAGCTGTACTACAGAGCAATAGTGATAAAAACTGCATCGTATTGGTACAGAGACAGACAGATAAATGAATGGAATAGAATTGAAGACCTAGAAATAAACCCAAACACCTATGGTCACTTTATCTTTGACAAAGAAACCAAAACCATATAGTGGAAAAAGATACCATTTCAATAAATGATGCTCTTCTAACTTGTGGTCTGCATGTAGAAGAATGCAAATTGATCCATATTTGTCTCTTTGGACAAAGCTCAAATCCAAGTGGATCAAGGGCTTCAACATAAAATCAGGTAGACTGAATCTATTAGAGAAAGTGAGAAAGAACCTCCAACTCATTGGCTCAAGGTGAAATTTCCTAAACAGAACTCCAATTGCTCAGGCTCTAAGATCAAGAATTGACAAAAGGGACCTCATAAAACTGAAAAGCTTCTGTTAGGCAAAGGTCATAGCCAATAGGACAAATCAGCAACCTATATATTGGGAAAAATATCTTCATTAACCCCACATCTGATAGAGGGCTAATATCCAAATTATGTAAAGAAATCAAGATGCTAACCACCAAGAAAACAAACAACCCAATCAAAAAATGGAGTATAGAACTAAACAGAATTTACAACAGAGTAATCTCAAAGGGCTGAGAAGTAAAGAAAGGTTCAAGCCTTACTTATCAGGGTAATGCAAATCAAAATAACCCTGAAATTCCATCTCACACCAGTCAGAATCTGTAACCCAGGTAACAGCACATGTTGATGAGAATGTGGAGAAAGAGAAACATTCCTTCATTGCTGGTGGGATTGTATACTGGTATAACCACTCTGGAAATCAATCAGGAGGTTCCTCAGAAAATTGAGTAGACCTACCTGAAGACCCAGCTATACCACTTTTGAGCATATATCCAAAAAATGCCCTACTACCAAAAAAACAAACAAACAAACAAACAAAAAAAACAAACCAAAACAAAACAAAAAAACAGTGTGGTGGTGCATGCCTTTAATCCCAGCACTCGGGAGGCAGAGGCAGGTGGATTTCTGAGTTCAAGGCCAACCTGGTATACAGAGTGAGTTCCAGGACAGCCAGGGCTATACAGAGAAACCCTGTCTGGAAAAAACAAACAAACAAACAAAAAACAAAAACAAAAACAAAAACAAAAAAGCCCTACCATGCCACAGGAGCACGTCTTCCACTATGCTCACACCAGCCTTATTTGTGATAGCCAGAAGTTGGAAACAACCCAGATGTCCCACAACAGAAGAATGAACACAGAAAATGTTGTTGATTTACACAATGGAATACTACTCAGCTATTAAGAACTACAATATCCTCAGTTTTGTAGGCAAATGGATGGAACTAGAAAATATGATCCAGAATGAGGTAACTTAGATCCAAAAAGACGTGCATAGCATGTAATCATTAATAAGTGTATATAAGCCAAAAAAAAAAAAAAAAAGTACAGAATACCCAGGATAAAATCCACATAACTCAAGAAGGTTAACAAGTTAAAGGCCCAAGTGAGGCTATCTCAATCCCACTTTGGAGGGGGAAGAAAGCAATCATAGGAGGGGTAAGGGAGGGGAGATCTCGGTGGGAAAGGAGACAGGAGGGGAAAGAAGTCAACCTGATCAGGTATTGGGTAAGGAGAACAGGACTGAAGCCCTGAGGGCCATCAGAAAAAAATGGAAACAGGCAACCTTGGGAGGTAGGATGTTGGGGGACCCTCTAGAATGAACCAGAAACCTGGGAGGTGAAAGACTCTCAGGACTCAAAGGGAAGGACCTTATATGAAATGCCCTACAGTGGGGAGAGGGAACTTATAGAGCCCACCTGCAGCAGAAGACAGGGCATCAAGAGGGGGGATGGAGTTGCCATCACACAGTCAACTCTGACCAAGAATTGTTCCTGTCTGAAAAAACTTCAGGAACAAAAATGGAGAAGTACCTGAGGAAAAGGAGGTCCAGTGACAGGCCCAAACTGTGATCCAGCTCAGGGGAGGCCCCAAGGCCTGACACTATGCTATGGTGTGCTCACAAAAAAAGGGCCTATCATGACTACCCTCTGAAAGACTCAACAAGCAGCTGAAAGAATCAGATGCAGATATTTACACCGAACCAATGGACTGAAGCTGATGACCCCTGTGGTTGAATTAGGAAAAAGCTGGAAAAAGCTGAAGAGAGCAACTTCATAGGGAGACCAACAATCTCAACTAACTAGGATCCCAAAGATCTCTCACACTGAGCCACCAACCAGGCAGTATACACCAGCTAATATGAGGCCCTCAACACCTATACAGCAGAGAACTTCCAGGTCTGGATTCAGTCAGAGAAGATGCATCTACCTCTCAAGAGACTTGGGGCTTCAGGGAGTGAGGAGGTGTGGTGGGGTGGGGATGGGGGTAGGACATCCTCTTGAAGACTGGGGTGGGGATGGAAGGCAGAGGAGGTATGGGATATGTAACAATTGAAATGCTAACTGGGAGAGGGATAAAGTCTGGACTGTAAAAACAGATTAAAGAATAAATTTTAAAATATTTCTTAAAATAGAAAAAAATGAGAAAGAAATGTTCAGCTTCCTTAGTTATCGGGGAAATGCAAATCAAAAACACCCTGAGAGTCCACCTGACACCAATCAGACTGGCTATGATCAAAAACTCAGGCGATAGTAGATGCTTGTAAGGATGTGGCAAAATGAACAAGCCTCAATTGCTGGTGAAATCAATCTGGCAGTTCCTCAGAAATTCTGGAAAAGGTGTTCCTGAAAACCCAGCTATACCATTTTTGGGCATATACCCAAAAGATGCTCCAATAAGTAACAAGGACATTTGAACTATTATAAGCTGTAGCTGCAGTGTTAAATATACTATGACCTGTCCTATATTTAGAAATTGCACTGTGCAAATGTTTTTCCAACCACTCAAACTCTCTGTCTTCATATTCTGTATTTGAATATGAGATAATAATACTGTATTTTGAATTCTTCCTTTTAGCTTACAAATAATGAATAACTACTTATATACTGTCACAGTAAATTATTTTTATTTTACATGTAGTGCTCTATTTGTCCAAAATGATTTCCAAAAGCTCTGTAATTGTTTCCTATTTTTCTGCCATCTTATTAAATATTGAGTCCAAAAAATTGTCAATAAGAATAAAGATTATACTTTACTATAAATTACCTGGAACATTTGAAATGTCAAAACAATTCATGCATTTATTCTAAATTCTATTTTAACTATATAAATATTATAGGAAAGAATCAAAGCATGTCAACCTTCAGTCCAGCCCTGGGGCAAAGTGGCAGGTAGTTAGAATGAGCACAAGAAAATATCTGACCTAAAAATTAGAATAGAGATTTAAATCTCAAAGCAACTAAAGTGTGTGACAGGCATGCTTACCTAGAACCCATCAATCCAGTTCTCCATGACATTGTGTGCAGACAGTTAACTCAGAAACATTCCTGTGTTTCATTTGCTTCTAAAAAGAGCATTTTATTAGTTTAATAATTCATAATGCTATTTATTTTTATTTTTGTTTACTTAGATTTACTAAGTTAAATTATTAAGAGTTAAGTCACACCTTTGTTTTTATCTGCATAAGTAACCTCTACCCCATGTCCTAAGGCTAATGTACCAGTGCCTTCATTTTGCATATAATTTAGTGCTTAATGAAAATCTTTAAATTTACTCCCCAAACATATTTTTGCATATAAAGTATACATCAAAGTAATAAAAATAGTATTTCATATTCCTTCCTTATTCCAGGTATTTCATAATGCATCTTTTTGGACAATGTTCTCTGCTTCAGACTTTATCCCACATTTTATTGTCCTGCAAACATGAATGCAGTCCTGACTAATATCTGTGCTGATGTGATATGGAAGTCATCTTTGCTTTTCTCTAATCTTAGGCTTGATATTCAATAATAAAAGAACTTGGAAAGGTTTGTTCTTCAGTTGAACTTCTCATTTAGTTTGTTTGTTTGTTTGTTTGTTTTTACAATCTTGTCATTTTTTTAGTCACCTTAATTTGGTATGAGCCAGTCTCCTGTGGCATGAGTTGACCCCAAATATACTATGTAGTATAGTCATTTATTTTATTTTTCTTTCTGAGGCAGGTTCTCAACGACCCCAAGTTAGCCTCATACTGGATGTAGCCAAGAATAAGCTTGAGCTTTTGGTCATTCTTTTGCACTTCTCAAGGGTTGGATATGTGAGTTTGTGCCACCACATACAGCTTGAAGTCACCCTTGAAATTAGTTTCTATTAAGAAAAGCACCCCTTAGTAATGTATACTGACTTGAAGTAGGCAAGACCAATCAAATAAGTGCATAGATTTATTCAGTGGAAGTTAAGAACATGATCAAATTTCAGTCCTGTTCACCTTGTAAACATAAATTCATGTCACTTAACAGTGAGACATCCAAAGATTTCACAGTACCTCATTTGAAATAAGCCAGTTTGTACAAACAATTTTAGGCAATGCTCATGACATCTTTCAGTATATGTTATCATTCATTTGTTGAAACATACTAAATGTGTGTAGTACATGGCAGTAAAGAGTAGAGTTATGCATTTATCTAGATTTGAAAAGGGCTGAGCTGGTTGTTACTAGGCCTACCCAGAATGGAATAGAGCCTTCCAATTCTTCCAGATGTTTCTATTTTGCTATAATTCAGTGTGGGGCTTTTTGCTGTTATTTTTGATTTGGTTTCTTTGTTTGTTTCCTTTTCATGATACCTATTCCTCTTTCAGCTTGAGATTATTCTTCTTGGATTTTCATCTAGATTCATACTTTCCATTGTGTACTTAAGGGAGAAAGCTGTTCTTGCCCTGCCCTTCACACATAGTCACATTAGAACAGAAGTTGTGCATTTGGCCCTTGGAAGAGTATGTTTCTAGATGGCCCTACCACTTCCCAAGCTGTAATACTCCAAAAGAAAAGCAATCTAACCTTGTTGTTATTTTTTTCCTGACATCATTCTCTGGTATATTGTTGCTTTTACTGTTACCCCCAGGTAACAGGTTACATTGTCTTTTATCTTCAAATTTAAGGGCTATTTCTTTTTTTTTTTTTTTTTAAGATATTTTCTTTATATGCATTTCAAATGCTATCCCGAAAGTTACCTATACCCTCCCCCAGCCCATCTCCCCTACCTGCCCACTACCACTCCTTAGCCCTGGCATTCCCTTATACTGTGGCATATAAAGTTTGTAAGACCAAGGCACCTCTCTTTCCAATGATGGCCGACTAGGCCATCTTCTGCTACATATGCATCTAGAGACATGAGCTCTGGGGATACTGGTTAGTTCATGTTTTTGTTCCACCTAAATGGTTGTAGACCCCTTCAGCTCCTTGGGTAATTTCTCTAGCTCCTATATTGGGAGCCCCGTGTTCCATCCTATAGATGACTATGAGCATCCGCTTCTGTATTTGCCAGACACTGGCATAGGCTCACTGGAGATAGTTATATCAGGGTCCTTTCAGCAAAATCTTGCTGGCATATGCAATAGTGTCTGTGTTTGGTGGCTGATTATGGGATGGATCCCCAGGTGGGGTGGTCTCTGGATGGTCCATCCTTTCATCTTAGCTCCAATATTTGTCTCTGTAACTCCTTTCATGGGTGTTTAGTTCTCTATTCTAAGAAGGAATGAAGTATCCACACTTTGGTCTTCATTCTTCTAGATTTTCTTGTGTTTTGCAAATTGTATCTTGGGTATTCTAAGTTTCTGGACTAATATCCACTTACCAGTGAGTGCATATCAAGTGACTTCTTTTGTGATTGGGTTACCTCACTAAGAATAATATCCTCCAGACACATCCATTTGCTCAAGAATTTCATAAATTCATTGTTTTTAATAGCTGAGTAGTACGCCATTGTGTAAATATACCACATTTTCTGTATCCACTCCTCTGTTGAGGGACATCTGGGTTCTTTCCAGCTTCTGACTATTATAAATAAGGCTGCTATGAACATAGTGGAGCATGTGTTCTTATTACCAGTTGGAACATCTTCTGTGTATATGCCCAGGAGAGGAATTGCTGGATCTTCTGGTAGTACTATGTCCAGTTTTCTGAGGAACCGCTGGACTGATTTCCAGAGTGGTTGTACCAGCTTGAAATCCCACCAGCAATGGAGGAGTGTTCCTCTTTCTCCACATCCTCGCCAGCATCTGCTGTCACTTGAGTTTTTTAACTTAGCCATTCTGACTAGAGTAAGGTGGAATCTCAAGGTTGTTTTGATTTGAATTTCCCTGATAATTAAGGATGTTGAACATTTTTTCAGGTGTTTCTCAGCCACTCAGTATTTCTCAGTTGAGAATTCTTTGTTTAGCAGTGTACCTCATTTTTAATAGCGTTATTTGAATTTCTGGAGTCCAGCTTCTTGAGCTCTTTGTATATATTAGATATTAGCTCCCTATCAGATTTGGGATTGGTAAAAATCTTTTCTGAATCTGTTGATGGCCTTTCTGTCTTTTTGACAGTGTCTTTTGCCTTACAGAAGCTTTGCAATTTTATAAGGTCCCATTTGTCAATTCTTTATCTTACAGCAGAAGCCATTGCTGTTCTATTTAGGAATTTTTCCCCTATGCCCATATCTTCGAGGCTTTTCCCCACTCTCTTCTCTATAAGTTTCACTGTCTCTCATTTTATGTGGAGGTCTTTGATCCACTTAGACTTGAACTTTGTACAAGGAGATAAGAATGGATCTATTCACATTCTACTACATGATAACTGCCAGTTGTGCCAGCACCATTTGTTGAAAATGCTGTCTTTTTTTCCATTGGATGGTTTTAGCTCCCTTGTCAAAGATCAAGTGACCATAGGTGTGTGGGTTCATTTCTGGGTCTTCAATTGTATTGCATTGATCTTCCTGTCTGTCGCTGTACCAAAACCATGCAGTTTTTATCACAAGTGCTCTGTACTACAGCTTGAGGTCAGGCATAGTGATTCCACCAGAGGTTCTTTTATTGTTGAGAATAGTTTTTGCTATCCTAGGTTTTTTATTGTTACAGATCAATTTGCAAATTGCTCTTTGTAACTCAGTGAAGAATTGAGTTGGAATTTTGATGGGGATTGCCTTGAAACTGTAGATTGCTTTCGGCAGGATAGCCATTTTGAATATATTAATCCTGCCAATTCATGAGCATGGGAGTTCTTTCCATCCTTTGAGATCTTCTTCAATTTCTTTCTTCAGAGACTTGAAGTTCTTATCATACAGATCCTTCACTTCCTTAGTTAGATTCACAACAATGTATTTTATATCGTTTGTGACTATTGTGAAGGGTGTTGTTTCCTTACTTTCTTTCTCTAACTGTTTATCCTTGTGTAGAGAAAGGCCATTGATTTGTTTGAGTTAATTTTATATCCAGCTACTGCACTGAAACAGTTTATCAGGTTTAGAAGTTCTCTGGTGGAATTTTTAGGGTCACTTATATATTCTATCATATCATCTGCAAACAGTGATAATTTGACTTCTTCCTTTCCAATTTGTATCCCCTTGATCTGCTTTTATTGCCTAATTTCTCTGGCTAGGACTTCAAGTACTATATTGAATAGGAAGGGAGAAAGTGGGCAGCCTTGTCTAGTCCCTGATTTTAGTGGGATTGCTTCGAGTTTCTCTCCATTTACTTTGATGATGGCTACTGGTTTGCTGTAGATTGCTTTTATTATGTTTAGGTATGGGCCTTGAATTCATGATCTTTCCAAGACTTTCATCATGAATGAGTGTTGGATTTTGTCAAATGCTTTCTCAGCATCTAAATAGATGATCATGTGGTTTTTGTCTTTGAGTTTGTTTATATAGTGAATTATGTTGATGGATTTCCATATATTGAGCCATCCTTGCATCCCTGGGATGAAGCCTACTTGGTCATGATGGATGATCATTTTGATGTCTTCTTGGGTTCGGTTGCAAGGATTTTATTGAGTACTTTTGCAACTATATTCATGAAGAGAAATTGTTCTGAAGTTTTCTTTGTTGGATCTTTGTGTGGTTTAGTTATCAGAGTAATTTTGGCTTCATAGAATGAATTGGGGAGAGTATCTCCTGTTTCTATTTTGTGGAATAGTTTGAGAAGAGTTGGAAATAGGTCTTCTTTGAAGGTCTGAAAGAACTCTGTACTAAACCCATCTGGTCCTGGGCTTTTTTGAGTTGGGAGACTATTGATGACTGCTTCTATTTCTTCAGAAGAAATGGGACTTTTTAGATCTCTAAACTGATCCTGATTTGACTTTGGTACCTGGTATCTGTCTAGGAAGTTTTCCATTTCATCCAGGTTTTCCAGTTTTGTTGAGTATAGCCTTTTGTAGTAGGATCTGATGATGTTTTGGATTTCTACAGGATCTGTTGTTTTGTCTCCTTTTTTCATTTCTGATTTTGTTAATTAGAATACTGTTGCTGAGCCCTGTAGTTAATATGGCTAAGGGTTTATCTATGTTATTGATTTTCTCAAAGAACCAGCTCCTGGTTTGGTTGATTCTTTGAATAGTTCTTTTTGTTTCCACTTGGTTGATTTCTGCCCTGAGTTTGATTATTTCCTGCTGTCTACTCTTGGGTGAATTTGCTTCCTTTTGTTCTAGACCTTCTAGGTGTGCTGTCAGGCTGCTAGTGTATGCTCTCTCTAGTTTCTTTTTGGAGGCATTCAGGAATGTTTTCCTCTTAGGACTGACTTCATTGTGTCCCATAAGTTTGGGTGTGTTGTGGGTTCATCTTCATTAAACTCTAAAAAGTCTTTAATTTCTTTCTTTATTTCTTCCTCAACCAAGATATTATTGAGTAGAGTGTTGTTCCTTTTCCACGTGAATGCTGGCTGTCTATTATTAATGCTGTTTTTGAAGATCATACTTAGTCCGTGGTGATCTGATAGGATGCATGGGATATTTTCAATATTTTTGTATCTGTTGAGGCCTGTTTTGTGACTGATTATATGATTAATTTTGGAGGAGGTAACATGTGGTGCTGAGAAGAAGGTATAACCTTTTGTTTTAGGATAAAATGTTCAGTAGATATCTATTAAATCCATTTGTTTCATAATTTCTGTTAATGTCCTTGTGTCTCTGTTTAGTTTCTGTTTTCAGTATCTGTCCAATAGTGAGAGTGGGGTGTTGAAGTCTCCCACGATTATAGTGTGTAGGTGCAATGTGTGCTTTGAGCTTTACTAAAGTTTTTTAATGAATGTGGTTGCTCTTGCATTTGGAGCATAGATATTCAGAATTGAGAGTTCATCTTGGTAGATTTACCTTTGATGAGTATGAAGTGCCTCTCCTTGTCTTTTTTGATAACTTTGGGTTGAAAGTCAATTTTCTTCGATATTACAATGGCTACTCCAGCTTGTTTCTTAGGACCATTTTCTTGGAAAATTGTTTTCCAGCCTTTCACTCTGAGGTAGTAGCTGTCTTTTTTCCTGAGGTGGGTTTCCTGTAAGCAGCAAAATGTTGGGTCCTGTTTGTGTAGCCAGTCCATTAGTCTATGTCTTTTTATTGGGGAATTGAGTCTATTGATGTTAAGAGAAATTAAAGAAAAGTAACTGTTGCTTCCTTTTATTTTTGTTGTTAAAGTTGGGATTCTATTCTTGCGGCTGTCTTTTTTTAGGTTTGTTGAAGGATTGCTTTCTTGCTTTTTCTAGGGTGTAGTTTCTGTCCTTGTGTTTGTTTTCCAGTTATTATTATCCTTTGAAGGGCTGGATTCACGGAAAGGTATTGTGTGAACTTGGTTTCGTCATGGAATATTTTGGTTTATCCATCTATGATAATTGAGAGTTTTGCTGGGTATAGCAGCCTGGTGGGCTGGCATTTGTCTTCTCTTAGGGTCTGTATAACATCTGTCCAGGTTCTTCTGGCTTTCATAGTATCTGGTGAGAAGTCTGGTGTAATTCTAATAGGCCTGGTTTTATATGTTACTTGACCTTTTTCTCTTACTGCTTTTAATATTCTATCTTTATTTAGTACATTTGTTGTTCTGATTATTATGTGTCTGGAGGACTTTTTTTCTGGTCCAGTCTATTTGGAGTTCTGTACGCTTCTTGTATGTTCATGGGCATCTCTTTCTTTAGATTTGGGAAGTTTTCTTCTATAATGTTGTAGAAGATATTTGCTGGCCCTTTAAGGGAATTAAGGGAGATTTCTATTGTTGTGTATTCTTATGTTATTCACTTGTATAAAGCCTATTGCAGATTTTGTGGATTAAAACAAAAACATCGGTTTCTGTTGGTGAAGTCCAGCACAAACCTACTGGCTCTATCTGTAGGCTGGTACACAATGCTGAAGTAAAATTTTCCAGGCTGTATACTCATGTGAAGATTGGACAAAAATACAGAATAACCCCAGGGCCAAGAAGTGGGAGTGGGTGGACAGGGGAGCAGGGAGGGGGAAGGGGGAGGGGACTTTCAGAATAGCATTTGAAATGTAAATTAAGAAAATATCTAATAAAAAAATTGGAAAAAATACAGAATTATATACTTTGTCTACATTGAAATCCTGTTGTTGGCAGAATTCATTTGGTGAACTGGGGTCCTTTTTGCTGGCAGATTGCCTGACATGCTTCTTGATTGTCTTTTGTATTTATTTATTTATTCAATTTTATACTGAGTAAACATGGACTCCAAAACTTTATACATTTTTCAACATATTTTTAATTTGAAATCCAGTTGAATTTCCAAGATCTTTCTCACTATGTTCCACTACCAACATATCCCACTTGTACAGAACAACAGCTTTCTATATACACATTTCCCTAATTCCTAAATATGTCACTTTCATCTTCATGCTGGCCTTAAGAGTCATAATGAATTGATGTTGTCAAATATCTTCCAGTCATTTTTTGCAGTTGCATGTACATGCATTTCCTAAAAATCACAGTTCTTACCTCTAAGTTCCTGAGTTTTTCAGTGTGGGGATATATATATATTTGCATGTTTTTACATTCTATGCTTTGCTCTCACCAAGTCCATCTTTGCTTATTCTTTGTTACCAATGAAAAAGTGCAAATGGACTCAGCGAGATACAGATCTAGATATTAGTGTCTGATATTTAACCACAAGATGCTGGAAGTGAGTTTTAATATATTCCAAATTTAGATTTCTCTTCTATATGATGTTGAAAACTTTTCTTCCTTGTGTCAAACCTTCCATGATGCCCAGCAGTTCTAGATTGCTTAACAGTATGTCTGCTGTGTTCTGCTTTGTTTCTTTACATGTGTCTCATGTACAGAGTTAACATAGTCCTAATATTCATGTATAGAATAAATTTACCATAGCAAATACATTTCTGGTAACCATTTAGCTAAAATCACCTCCACAGAAATCATTCATGTATTAAATCTCCAGTGGAACAGAAGAGTAGCATCTGTCTGGGTCATTTTGGAATTTCATGGAGCCCAGGTCAGCTTGCAGCTAGAAAAGCACCATATTGGAAAATGTGTCCAGATCTATCTTTACTCTGAATAGAATGGTTTTTCTAGGCATAGGTAAAGAATTTATACTGTTTTATGATGTAATCTCGTTGATTATCTTCAAAATAAAAATGTTAGCAATGTATATATAAAAAAAAAGTCAGCCTGTCCTTATACTCCACTTACATTTAAAGACAAAAGGAGGAACTCATGACCAGTCTAGTGTCTTCTCCCTCCATCTCTTTCCTTGTCTTCTCCTTTCTCATTTGTCCTTCCCTTCTTATTTCTCTTTTGACTAACCTACTTAAATCTATATTACAATAAGTAAAGGTATATTAAAACATTTTCTCAATAAAGTCTTTTACCTCCCAAAAAATCAAAGTAAAATTTATTTGAAAAACTTAATCCTTTTCAAATCATTTTCTGTCTCATACTGCAACTAGTTTTTATCTTAATATACCTAGGGTTAAAAATAGTAATTTCAGCATATGATTCTATTAAACAGACTCTATCTCCATATTCTAACATTTCTAAAATGAGTCTATAGTTTATATGCATTTCACACCATCATTCTCTAGTTTCCTTCTTATTTTTATGTTTTCCTGCCTTTAATCAAAAAGAGCCCTAGAGGCTCATGTCAGCTATGCGATTATGCAGAAACTTTGGTAGCATCAAGGAATCTACTCCTAGGATACTGTCTATCCAGCATGCCTCAGGCTTGCCAGATAGTTGAAAATAGATAGGGATATCAGGATACCAAGAGTTGGACATTCATCCACACTCCTAAGATGTGACAGATATCTTTGTGTAATAGGTTATGGGATGTCAGTGCATGCTACCCTGCATTTTTCATTTTTCGTCTTGCTTACTGCCTCTTCCTGAAATGAGAAGAGAAAATATAATAGAAATCCATTGCAGTCTGAAACATGCTTGAGTACACTGGCAGTTGCAGCTCTTACATTCAGTGACATTTCCTTAGGCTTCAGATAGATTGGATTCCTACAAATATTTGAATAAACCCATGTTTCATTGACCCCGGCTGAAATAGCCCTTGAATCCAATGTGTTTCAGCCTATAAATCACTTTAGAACCTGATATGCAAATATATTTATATTATTTTATTGCTCATTATGGAATTAATCCTTCTACTCTTTTGAATTTCACTTAAATGAATTCTAAGATGCAGTAAAAATACCATAGTAGTATTTGAATTATCTACATGAGGTAATTGTACAGTAATAACAAGGACCCAGTTTACTTTTTAACATCTGTTCAAATTATTTTCTCAAAATTGTTTCTAGAGGTAAATGCCTAAATATGCCTTTTTTAAAAATTAATCATGAAAATAATATTGCCTGGACCTTAGGGAAAAATTACAAATTGTAAACCAATTGTGACACAATTTCAATAAAAATTAGGTATAAATACTTGCCATAAAGAACAACATGAACTAACTAGTACCCCCAGAGCTCATGTCTCTAGCTGCATATATAGAAGAAGATGGCCTAGTTGGCCATCATTGGGAAGAGAGGCCCCTTGGTCATGCAAACTTTATATGCACCAGTACAGGAGAATGCCAGGGCCAATATGTGGGAGTGGGTGGGTAGGAGGGCAAGGCGGGGGATGGGGGAGGGTTTAGGGGACTTTCGGGATAACGTGAAATGTAAATGAAGAAAATATCTAATAAAAATTGGAAAAAATACTTGCCATAGCAATCATAATAAAAAGAATCGAGCATGTATCTTTAGTAGAAACTGAGAAAAATCAGTAAAAATTCAAAATAAATACTATCAAAGCAAAGGTATATATTTAAATTTGTTATGTACTTTGAAAAAAACCCAGTACACTGGGAATATAGATGCTTTTTCTAACATGCCACTTCATCACTTGAGTCACCATTGCACTTTGTATAGTTAACTCAGAACCTTCCTTTTAATCATAAGCTCTTAGTGCCAGGAGTCTACAGTGACAACAAAGATAAGATCATGTAATTGGTCAGTTCTGACTCACTTGTTTCCTGTGGGTTGCAAGACTAGTAATTATACATCAGAAAACAGACTGAGCCTGGGTGTTATAAAATAAATAAAGATCATCATCTGTACTAGTGTGATAGGTCCACACACCCAAAACTATGAATGCTTTTCTTATAAATATTAGTTTAATTTACAATTTCCACTCCATCCTCTCCTCCTAGTCCTTCTCCCCATACCCATCTACCCCTTTCATTCTTTTCAAAAACGAGGTGGCCTCCCATGGATATCAACCAGCCTTGGAATATCAAGTTAAAGTAAGACTAGGAGTATCTTCTATAGAGGCAAGACAAGGCAGTCTAGTAGTAGGAAAGGATCCAAAAGGCAAGCAACAGAATCAGAGACAAATCCTGCTCCTGCTGTTAGGAGTCCCACAAAAAGACCAAGCTACACACCTGCTACATTTGTAAAGAGGGTCTTCGTCAGTCCCATGCATGCTTTCTTGTTGGCAGTTCAGTCTCTGAACCATTATGAGCCCAGGTTAGTGGCTTCTGCAGGATTCTTCTGTGGTGTTCTTGACTTCTCTGGCTCAACTCTTTTGAAAATCTTCAATATCAATTTAAAATGAATTTAGATTACTCATTTTTTTTCACTAAATTCTCTGACATCTTTTCATTACCTTTATCACCATAACTAAGTTTTCAAGTATGGATGTGTATTTAAAATTTCAAATGCCCAAAGTTGTCTTGCTTTTTTAAAAGTCTGATACAAGTTGTCTTAATTTACTTTTCCTTTTGCTTTTAAAAAACATTGTTCAACTTTTTCTTACAAATTCAATGTTGAAGTGATAAAACTTAACAAGTTAAGGAAACTTAACTTGTTCTTTCTTTGCAACTATAACCTCTCTACATTTTTAAATTTTCTTTTCTTGATCTCAAATATTATTTGTTATTAAATATTTTTTCATTTATTTACATCGCAAAAGTTGCCCTCTACCTGCTGTCCCTCACAAAGTTCTTCCTTCCACCTTCCAATGTCTTTGGCTTTGAGAGGGTAACCCTCCCAGGCATCATCCTTCCCTAGGGCATCAAGTCTCTAGAGGATTCAGCATCCTTTCCCCCTGATGCCAGACAGAGTAGTCCAGTCTTCTGCTATACATGTGCTGGAGCTTTGAAGCAGCCTGCATATGCTCTTTGGTTGGTGCCTTAGTCCCTGGGAGCTCCTAGGGGCCCATATTAGTTGATAATGTTAGTCTTCCTATGGGTTTGCCATCCCCTTAAGTTCCTTCAAATTTCCCCTAACTTTTCCATAGAGGTCTGCAACCTCAGTCCATTGCTTGACATTGAGCATCTGCACTTGTTCTGGGCAGATGCTGGAAAATCGTCCCAGAAAACAGACATGCTGTACTCCTCTCTGTAAGCACAATATAGCACCAGTAACAGTTTCAGGGTTTAGTGCCTGCCCGTGGGATGAATCCCAAATTAGCCTGGTCACTGGTCTGCCATTCTTTCAATCTCTACTCCATTTTTGTCTCTGCGATTATTTTAAACAGAAACAATTTTAGATAGAAAATTCTGAAAATAGGTTAATGTCCCCATCTGGTCCCTTCAGGTTCCATATTCCCACTACTGGACATTTCGGCTAAATCCTGGGAGCTTCCCACATCTCAGTTCTCTGGGACTTTCTAGAAGTATTCTCCAACCCTCACCTCCTACCCTAAAGCTGAATATTTCTATTCATACTTCTGGCCCTCTGGGCTTTTCTCCCATTGAACATTGGTACTTGTTATCCATTCAAGATTCCTCTGTTGAGAATTCTCTGCTTAGCTCTGTACCCCATTTTTAATTGATTTATTTGGTGATTTGGAGTCTAAATTCATATATATATATAAATGTATATATATATTCATATATTATAAATGTATATATATATATATATATATATATATATATATATATATATATATACATTTATTTCCTTCGCCCCCCCATAACTGAACATACCTCTCTTTTCTCCTCCCATTCCCCTCTCCTACCTAGTTCTCTCAATGCCTCTGCCTCCCATGATTACTTTGTTACCCTTTCTAAGTGGGATTGAAACATCCTCACTTGTGCCTTCCTTCTTGTTTGACTTCTTAGGATCTGAGAGTTAGATCACGGTTATTTTGTATCTCTTGGATAATATTCACTTATGTTTGAGTACATACCATACACATCCTGTGGGGTCTGAGTTACCCCACTCAGGATATTTTCTAGTTTTATCCATTTGCTTGCAAAATTCATAATGTTCTTGTTTTTTAATAGCTAATAGTATTCCATTGTATAAACGAACCACATTTTCTTTCTTTGGTAGAGGGACATCTGGTATGCTTCCAGTTTCTGGCTATTATGAATAAGGCTGATATGAACTTAGTGGAATGTAGCCACCTGCGGCCACACTATCTGGGTTCCTGAGTGGGAGGCAGGAGCTGTATGGGAGGAAACAGTGAGAGAAATAATGTAGGCCAAGACAGTTTTTTCCTGATCAAGGCCCCAAAGGGGGGGAGCCCCCCCCCCCAGCCAATCCATTCTTGATGTATTTTGCTAGACTGTAGGCAATCTGCCAGATGCTGTTTCTGGATCATCACAAGGGCCTCTCAGCNCAAATGAGCTTCTCAGGTATTTATGGGAATTATATTTCATTACGACAAATACAAGGATTATTAGATACCTAATTAATTATGAATTAATTTCATTAGTTTAAATATCTTTTAGAGTCACATGTTATATTTCTATCATTAACTTCACATTTAGCATATTTTACTCAACCAATCTATGTCATATATTAGTCTTGAAAAATGATTTTTCTATGTATTAATGTGTTATTAGAAATAATGGTTGGTGTTCTGACAAGATGAAAAATCTTGAGGTGTGAAGAAGATTTTACTGAAAATATTGAGTACATGAATTTTATACATTGCATTTCAATGAGCATAAATAAGAAAACACTCAAGATTTTTTTCAAATTTCAGATAGCTTAATCATGGAAACAGTATGAGTTACTCAAAAATAGACACAAATCATACCAGCTCTGTAATTTCTAGATATAACATTTACATAACACCTATATCTTCCGAATAACAGAGAAAGATATTTGTGTTTGCAACTATGCCCAGACTTGTGCAGATCACTACATATTAGAAAACATGCTATGTTATGCATTCTTTACTGACAGAAATTTATATTTGATGACTTAGTGTATACCTCCTAGGAAATAGAAGTGACACATGTCCTACAATCAAAGATTTCTTTATTAAGTGAATGAGATATTTTTATTCATCAGCTATAAGTCTGACAAATATATTTGAAGTACATTATATTCAGTTTAATGGTACAATTGCTTATATAACTTATTTAATGACATATATCTGCTATTACATTTTGTCTGCAGTCACCATCTTGCTTATTTTTAAAAATAACAATAAATAATAGGAGTTGATTATATTGCACAAATTAATTTGAAAAGCTAATGTTTCACTCTTGAAAACTTGGTGTTGACTTGAACTGCTCTATTTAGGTGGTAAGATAAAACACTGCAGAGTTACAAAAGTATTTAGAAGTAGTCTATTTTATTATTTTTATCATTTATAGAATTATAGTTCTAAAATGATATTTTTTCTTAATCAATGTATACATTCTACATATAATTCATTTAAAAAATCATACTTAATTCTAATGCCCTTCCAGAGAACTAATTTTTTTCTCGCATAAATTGAAGTATTTGAAATTTTGCTATAGTGTACAAAATTCTGTCTAACTAAAACTCATGACATTGGATATCAGAATGTGACTTTCTTTGAATCTATGAAATTTAGTTTGAAACATGAGAGAATAGGAAAGAAGAAAAGTAATTTAACCAAGGCCAGGTACAAACTAGAGGCCAGGAACAAACTATGATGTAAATCATAGTTTGGGTTGTAATTGGTTTTACTAATAACAGTCTTCATTTATAGATTGCACCCAACATGATTCCTATACCACAGAGACAAATCAATAAGTATTGCTAAATAAGCAGGAATTGAAAGTTTTTGAGGTCTTTAACTACATAGTTTGAAATAGTTTTAATTTATCACAAATTAATATTAAACAATTTTAAATTTAAATATGTTTTGTTAATATTTTTCCCTTCCTCAAGTTTGTCCATATTTTCTTCTCACTGGCCTATATACCTAACTTTAAATTCTTTCTCAAAAGTTTTCTGTTTTAGTAGCAACATAGATGGTCTATCAGTCCTTTAAATTTCTTTGTTTTAATTTCTTCTTGGAGTCATTTGAATTTTACTTCTGATGTCTAAAGTAAGTTTTTAAACTTTCTGATTGCATGGAGCATTCTCGATGGTCCTGATTTAGTGGTGATGCAAACCTTTAGTGGTCACAGTGAGGAAAGACACACTGGAGGTATGTACTTTGGGTGCCATGATGGCATGCACCAACTGTGGCATGGGGTGGGCTAATGAGCTCTTATGCTCTTGGGTCCTATCCAAACCAATTACGGATAATGAAAGTATTTTCTTAGAGGCTCATTGTCAATATACCGACTTAATTGTTATAATTATGATTATGTATCCTGGCTTACAAGGTGTTTAATATTAATTCTTAGAAGTAATTGTTATAATTACAACTATATATCCTGGCTTACAAGGTGTTTAATATTAATTCTTAGAAGTATTTTTTTTACCTTTAACAGCAGTTTTCCTATTTATTATTATTACAATTTATTATTATTATTATTATTATTATTATTATTATTATTATTATTATTCAATCTTTTTTTACACTCCAGTCATTATCTCCCTCCCTGTCTGCCCTCTGCCCTCCGACTGCTCCTCATCCCATTCCTCCTTTGCCCTGCCTCTATCTCCAAGATTATGTCCACACCTTACCTCCCACTCCTACCAGACTTTCCCACTCCCTAGGGCCTCAAGTCTCTTGAGGGTTATATGCATCTTCTCTCACTGAGGCCAGACCTGGCAATCCTTTGCTATATGTGTTTGGGCCCTCATATCAGCTAGTTAGCATATGCTGCCTGGTTGGTGGCTCAGTGTCTGAGAGACCTCGGTGGTCCATAGTTAGCATATGCTGCCTGGTTGGTGGCTCAGTGTCTGAGAGACCTCGGTGGTCCATAGTTAGCATATGCTGCCTGGTTGGTGGCTCGGTGTCTGAGAGACCTCGGTGGTCCATAGTTAGTATATGCTGCCTGGTTGGTGGCTCCGTGTCTGAGAGACCTTTGGTGGCCCAGGTTAGTTGGGACTGGTCTTCCTGTTGGGTCAACCTTGTGGAAAAACACATAAAATAATTTAAAATCTAGCTTTGGATGATATGAATGATCAAATTGCTAAGTAAGTTTTGAGTGGTATGGTTGTACACAACTTTTATTCTAGATCTTGGAAGACAGAATCAGATGGATCTCAGTTGGTTTGAGGCCATCCTGTTCTTCAAGTAAGTTCCAGCCTAGCCGGGATTGTACATTGAGATTTCATTTAATGAAACTTAAATTTTAAGACTGAGGTTCTAATTTTAAAATTGGATGTGGAATGGAGCAATATGATGGAATTTTAAGGTATGTAGGTATCCATGTTAGCCTGCACATTTGTATTTATCTATGTATGGGTGGGTACAGATACATGTATACATATATACAGATACATCTGGAGAGCAAAGGATAGTCATTCCTCATGTCTGTAAACATTTAAAATAGTTTTGAGACAGAGATTCTTAGAGTTCTGGGTTTGCCTAATAAGCTAGTTTTGATTGTCCAAGGAGCTCCAAAAATCTGGCTTCTTTGCCTACTTGTCTCTGGGATTAAAAATATGGCCCAATGAACCAGCTTTGCCGAAGGTATTATCAGGAGATTGAACTCATATTTTCCTGTTTGTACATCAACAAGTTTGCTAAAAGCTCTTTTCCCAGATGTCTTCTAAAATTCAAAGATGTACTTTTTAGATACAATTTCTAAACTGATTCATATTGAAATTCCCAAGCTCCATAATCCCATAATACATATTTAGAGAAATCACTCAGAAAGGTTTATATAGATGTGTCTTTATTGCATGTATTTTCATAGACTGTACATTTGAGTTAAGGTCTCTATGTTTGTATTCACTGTGCTCCATTTCTAACTAAATGAGTACTGCTAAATACCTGGTTCCTACCGCAGGATGGTCACACATTGGTGGGCCGATTCTGAGTGTAGTTGCCCTATGCATAAGCAACTGCACAGTTTCTATCTGCCTTTCTCCTGTTTACATGGCAGTACTGAGTCTATGATTTTTGGAAATATTGTCATATATTTCATTTCAAGCTGCAATAATCTATCAGTATTGCCAGCTACTGATCTTACCTCACAGTGTTCATTTTATTGCTATTTTCAAACTTTTGTGATGATGCTTAAAAATTATCCAAGCATTCAATATATTAATATGTTTCATTAAGTTCTTTTTTCTAATTATGTGAATATGCTCACTCTATATCTCACAAAAGTCCTGACTAACTTTATGGCAAATCTCTCAACCTCTTATGATGCTAATACAATCCTGCAGATAATATGCCATAGACATTTTAGACCAAAATACACTATATAGCAACAGGATCAGCTTGCTGTGGAGCGAAATTTATGCAAAATATTCCAGTAATAGCTTCAGTGTCTATTCAAAGTTCATACAGATTCAAAGCAGTATATTTTCTACTAGGTAACTATCTAAAAAAATCCAAAGTTTTATTACATTTACATTTTATTTTATACTTTCTCCCAATTAAATTTATTAATATTGAGGCATAACTACAAAGGAACTTTATTAAGAGAGAACATAACTAGCCCCTGCATGTTTAGAAAAACCATCAGTGTTTTCCATGTTATATGTACTAGGTGACTTCTAAAGTTTGCTTGAGATTCTGTGGTATCTTGCCACAGCTCTAATGATCTGCTAAGTAATTTGATGAGCCTTTGTTTTCATATTATTCTGTGAGCTGGGGAGAATGTCTTAATTTTCAATAGAATGAGACTTTTCTGTCTTATGATTTATCTTCTTTTTTTCCTGCCTTTCCCTTTCTCTTTCTCTTTTCTACTTTTATTTTTAAAGTATGCATTAGTATTTATTTGTCTCTGTAAACAATATGATTGATAGAAGCAGTAAAGAAAGCAAAAGCACTCAGTGAATCTCTGCTGCCTCCTATTACATCTGGGGCTCTCATCCTTAATTGCCTGTCACAGGCACTGAGCCATGCAGCCAGCAGGGCTGCCACCTCCTGTTTGGTCAAGTTGTCATCTCCTATTAATGTGAACCCTGTTGTTTTCCCCTTGCCTCTACTTTTTCACTCTACATGTGATGAAAATCTATTCTCTACATGTGCTATGAGTGTACCCAAATTTTATTTTTGAAGATAAAAGTAAAAAGAAAAGCAAAGACTTTCACTTAGAAAGTGACTTTTCTCACAAGGGCCACAACATGATATTCTTGTAATAGTTTGTACCTTTTTTTTCCATTTTCTATATCACTTGGCTATGTTTGTAGCAGTAAGGATCATCTGGAAAAGCAATGAAACAAAATATAAAATGCAGGGAAAGAACTTGAGGCAAGGTTGCTATAACCAAAATGTTTATTTTTCTGCAAAACGTTCGGACAAGAATACAGAATTGAAGATCCTGCTGTTTTGTGGCTTTACTCCATAAACACAAGAGGGAGATTTCACATTATAATCACTAATATACTTTGTGCTCATGATTCAATTTATTTATTTATTTATTTATTTATTTATTTATTTATTCTACCATTTATTCTACCATTTATTCTACCATTTATTTTACCATTTATTCTACTAGTTGCAAAATTCTCCAAACCAAAGTTTCACCAGAAGGCTTCATTTATGAGAGAAGATTGCTGGAATGTAGCCCAAACCATTGGTCTGAAAAGAAAACAAAACAACCAATGTTTTGATGGTAGATATTGTCTTGTTTGGAATATGAAATTCCCTAATAGGCATTTATGTGTAATACATTGGAATCCCAGCTGGTGATGTTAATTGGGGATGAAGAGGAAACATTCTGATGTGGAACATATCTAGGAATAGCAGATTGCCAAAGGAAGGTTGAAGCTGGAATCTTGTCTGCTGTTTTCCTGGCTTCCACTTTCCTTCCTGTTTACAACTGTGCATTATATGTAGCTTATCTTCCCATTTACTTTGATGCAAACTGATCCTTTCTGCCTTTGTCAACATTGATGGCTGGAAATATGAAATGAAATAAAAATGAATTTCCTTTATTTGCTCACTTATTAAAACAAGTGATGAGACAAGTAACTGACAATATAAACTAGTTTGGGAGAGGTGATGCCATCAGTAACACTACCCAAAATGTGTCTTAGAAGCTTTTGAAGCTAATTTTCAAGATGAAGTTGGATTAATACTTTATGGGTGGTATATGTGTGTGTGTGTGTGTGTGTGTGTGTGTTCATGTGTCTCTGATCAGATGTCAAGAAGTCTTGCTGTAGGAAACCACAAACAATAAATAAAGTCAGTATTAAAATGAAGAACATAAGAACTACAAAGGACAAGAACATAAGCCTCAGTGGTCCCAAACTATTGGCTTTCACATTAAAATATCATCTGTTCTGATTGACAACCATGGATTCATAGGATTTAATATTTTTCTATGCTGGTTTTCATTCTTTGACCATTCCTTTTTATCTATTCTACTATTGCTACTTGTGATGGGAAGAGTTACTCTGTGCCATTTTATATTCAAAGTATATAGGGTGAATGTTCACCAGAGCTCAGAGCTGAAACTGCCATAAGTCTTAGAAGAGAACTCAGACTTTGGAATAATGTTGCAACAGTTAACACTTTGGGACCTCTTAAAGATAAACTAAGGACATTTTGCATTATGAGGTATCTAAAAGTTTTGGGTCCATGAGCATCATTATGTTTTGTGTATGAAGTTTTCTGCACAATTTACATATATGCTTTACCCCTAGCTTATGATAGACTGAAAGCAAAATAACACATTAGATATGATTTCTACTACATATGTATTTGTAGCCATGACTGCCTCTATGTATACTCTTTGGTTGGTGAATTAGTTGCTGGGAGCTCTGGGTGGTCCAGTTAGTTGATATTGTTCTTCCTATGGGGCTGCAATCCCTTCAGATCCTTCAGTCCTTCCCCTAGCTCTTCCATTGGAGTCCCTCAGTTCAGTCCAATCTTTGTCTGTTGTTGCATCTGTATTGGTCAGGTGCTGGTAGAACCTCTCAGGAAACAGCTATACCAGGCTCCTGTCAGCAAGCATGGTGAAGCGGGAGTGGGTGAGTGGGTTGAGAGTCATTCTCATAGAGTCAAAGGAGAGGGCTAGAGGGTAGATGGGATTGAGAGTCCGTGGAGGGGTAACTGGGAAGGAGAATACCATTTAAAATATAAACAAATAAAATGATTAATAGAAAAGATATGATCTCTGGGAATCTAGGTGTTCATATTTCTGTTCATTCATAATTGATTCCTGGTATCTGGATCTTTCAATACTTTAGCTACTATATTTAATTTCTAGAGATCTCATGAGCCGAATTTTTCACTACATGTGTGATTTTTAAATCACTCCTGACTAAATGTGATATGTTCAGTAAACAACCCAGAAGAAACTTGGGATCAAGTAGGCAGAATATACAAAGGTGACCTGCCCTGGCTACCTTACCATTTGTGTATTTATTTATTGTTAATGTAAAACAGAAACTACGTGGATAGTCAAAATTTTGAAAAGAAATATTCTGCTCAGAAAAAAATAACAACAAAAAATATGTGCATGTGATAGATTCAGTGGGCATCCTCTGCCTTCAACATGACTACATTTGGTAATCTCTTTAATAGGGTTCACACTGGTACATTGCAGAATGTACATGATGAGGTATCTTTGTAAAGAAAGTTGCTCTAAGCAGATTTATTTTGAATATGAATGGTATCACATCAAGCTTCCTTTAAGGATTCAGGATTCACTCTGGAAAGCTTATTTGAGAAAGTAATTTTGCACTCTAAAGTACCCAGCAGCACTCTTTACTCTGGGGTGCATGGGAAAAGGAGTACAGAATACATTTAGTGAGGGTCTAGAAAGGCAAGGGAGGTTTCTTTTCTCCTTAATCGGGGGGTAAGGTTTGATTTTCAACAATCCTCAGTTTCTACAGAAGTATTGTACATAGACAGTTCTAAATCTCTCTTGAAGAGTCAATAAAATTGACATGCAAAGAGAATGAAATACACTCAAAGAAGCTAATCTTGAGATGTTGCCATTCTAAGTAATTTGACAGAAAAGTTTGCTTGTTGATAGAGTCATCTAGAAAAATATTTTTCCTTAGTTGCATCCTTTGTACACTACGTTAAATACAGACTATAATTTTCAGATCTTAACACATACGTCAATGTAAAGGTCATTCTTTGTATAACAATCTGTCAGAACTTATCGCCTACTTCTGCCTCAATACCATTCTATACTTTCTACAGAAGTTATCAACTTAATTCACATTTATAGAACCGTTTTCACAATGTGTCTATGAATTGCAGTACTTTTATTCCAACCAAATTTTCATAGTATATGTTTGGCTATAGTACAGATAATTTAGACACTGTAAAGTACTTTATCCTTAATCTGACAGGTGTTGTATTTTATTTAGACTGTATATAAATTTTTAAAAGATGTGGGGCTGGAGGGATGGCTCAGAGGTTAGGAACACAGGCTGATCTTCATGAAAACCTATATTAAATTGTCAGCACCTATATGGTGTTTCACAACCATATGTAACTCCAGTTTCAGGGGATCCAATGGCTTCTTCTGGTTTTTGAAGATATCAAATACGCACATGATGCACACACCTATAGACAAAGCATCCATCTACTTAAAACAAATAAATAAAAATAAATAAATAAACCTAGAAGAATTTAAAAATAAAAAGTAAAGTTTATAGAATTAGATGAAAGTCAAAACATTCAAATCTTCCTATAAACTAAGTGGGTTAAAGCCTGTCACTAAATCTATACTTATTCAGCATAGCACAATTGCTTAATGGTTTAGAATCAACCTAAATTTTATCATTAGTGCTTAAATGAACATGTATTCTAATCCTGCAGTTGTGTGATACTTTATTTTTTATCTTAAATCTAATAGTTATATTACATTATTATTTACTGACTCAGAACTCACAGCATTCACCCTTCTTGGCCATTCTGAAAGTTTTTGTTTATTTTCGTTCACACTGAAAATGAGACATGCTTCTTTGTTTCAAATTTTCAGTTCTTCTGGACTATTTTTTAGCCTACCCTGATACGTAAATTATATGTTTGTTATTATGGGTGTAAGATTTGCTGTTTTATGTGTGAGACATGACTTCTGAATCTTTCTGCCCTAGCTTTTTCAGAATTGCTTTCCCCAACTTACCTGTGTCACCACCAGATTCCATGCCTTTTCACCTTCTTGTTTGTCACTGTTAGCAGCCATTTTCACACTTATGAAAGTACCAAGTTTTTACCTCAAAGCCTAACTCGGCATTTACAAGGTGATTCCTTGACCTATCATTACAAAAGCCACCACTTGATGAATACAGCCTGTATAAGTTGCTCTCTGCCTTTCCCTCTTCAGACCAGCATTTCAGCTCATCTATTCTTCCCCAGTATTTACACAGTTCTGCAACACAATTAGATAGACATACCAATAAGAAAAAGAAAGTGTTTTGGGTCAAAAATGCAATAGACTTGTCACACAGAAATGATTTTATTTTCTTAGGCTTCAATTTCTCTATTCTCTCTTGTCTGATCTTGCTGGAAAAGAGGTCAGAGAAGAATCTATTTTGTACTTTGTGGTAATCTATTATCGCTACCTGCTACACAGATAGGTAACAAAACAATACCCTGCCAAGTATTAAAAAACTTAGCTAAAAAATAGAATAAAGTGATTTTTTTGCAAGACCTATACCAGGAAGGATAAAGTAAAGTGAAAAGGCTGCTGCGAAGTTTGTACACTGAGAAGCAGGAAAACAAACTGCTAGGGAGAACTATGCCTAAGCCATACCTTGGTCCTGTCCAGAAACTTCTGAAGGAAGCCAGGGATAAGTCAGTGCTTAGCATGGAATCCCAAATTAGGTAAAAATAAAATAAAATAAAATAAAATAAAATAAAATAAATGCATAGGATCTCCTTGAAATTTCTTTGAATTAACCTTTGAACAGGGCAAACACTTGCTCTAAGGTACAAAATATGACTTTAAAATGTAACAGGAAAGCAAGCAAAGAAACATTCAACAAGAAAAGTGAGAGGTTGTTGGCTGGGAACAACAGGTGGATCTGAGTTGTGATTTATTTTTGAGTACTTGTTTCCTTGCTGGTGGAGCTATTTTGGAAGTTTGTGGAACTTTTAGGAGGTTCAGTCTTGTTAGAGGAAGTAGGTCAGGAGCAGGCCTTGGGGTCCTGTAGCCTAGGAAATTTCCTGTAGATTCTCTGCCTCCTGACCGTGGACACAATTTGATCAGTTGGCTCATTCTTCTGTCACTATATCTCCTTAGCTATGATCTGTCATATTTCCTCACAATGTGACCTGAAATAAACTCTTTCTCCCCTAGGTTGGTTCTTGTGAGGTATTTGGTCATAACAATGAGAAAACTTTCAGAACTGATTTCAGATTCATGTATACCAGTAAGCAAAGTACAAAAAAAAAGAAAAAGAAAAAGAAAAGAAAACAAAACAAACAAACAAACAAACAAAAACAAAAACAAACAAACAAAAACCCCTCTGTGCTTCATGGTGAAATTATCACCTTCTGCAGTTGAGGCTCACTGATAGTTAACATGCACCATCCTTATCTTAAGTTTAATACCAGAAACTGTCAGTTCTTTAAGTTTCATCTGAACATACGGGTATTGAAGGCAAAGTGAGTCTACAGCTTCCTCTCTAGAAGGTAGTTTTTGGTTTTGCCAATGGGATATGGGTAAAAATTCATGTCTACCTTGAATATCACACTTCTTCTTGTACTCTTTTCTCTCTCCTTTGATCAAAATTAGAAGATCTTGGGGGACAGAGGTTGCTCATCTGCCTTGGACTGCATGATTGAAACAATTCTTTTCCCAGAAGGAAAATGATAACTTTTAGGAAAGACACAGATTGAACTAATCCAAGAAATATTTATCTAAAGAATGATTCCTTAAAAAGAACTGAATTAATCTGCTTTGGAGAAACTGATAATCCTACTAATGATCCCATAAGGGAACAAACATTCTGAGGCATTATTAGTACCAACATTGAAATTAGGGTATAAAACCCAGATTTAAAATAAAATATTTAGTGATTAACCCCAAGCATTAAGATATAGACATCAACTATTAGGTATCTAAGAGAAGTTTCTAACTAAAATTATAAAGATATATGTAAACAAATTTGAAAAAAAAATTGTAAAATTTCTAGAAAAATAGGAAATGTACTGTTGAAAAAATTAAAAGCCTATAACCATAAACTAAGACTAAAGTACTGCAAATGTTTTACATTCAGGGGAAAATGATCAGTATTGATCAGTATGTATTTTGTTAAGTACCTATACTAAATTGTCACTAACACATTTAATGAAGATGTTAAATATTTAATAATAATGTTTTAAAATTTAGCAGCATATCTCAATAATAGAAGGTAAATCATTTCCCTAATAAGAAATAACAGGAGAGAAAATGAAGAAAATTCAAATAGTATTCCTGCAAGTTCAATATCTAACAATTAAGAGCTACAAAAAAAAAAAAATGTTAGTGAGATTGCTCAGCAGGTAAAGCTTTCTTGCCAACCTGGTGACCTGAGTTGAATCTCTAGAATTCACATAAATAATTCTCAATGACAATAATAGAAAAAGGATTAATAAACTGAGGAGGGGGTGATCCCATGAGTAGACCAGCAGTCTCAACTGACCTGGACCCTGAAGATCTCATGGACAATGAGCCACCAACCAGGAAGCATACACTAGGTGGTCTGAGGCTCCTGACATATATTCAGCAGAGGACTTCCTGGTCTGAACTCAGTGAGAGAATATGCACCTAACTCTTGAAAGACTTGAGGCCCCAAGGAATGGAGAGGCCTGGAATGGTGGGGATGCTGGGTAGGAACATCCTCTTGGAGATGAGGATTAGGAGAGGAATTATGGGATAGGGAGCAATCAGGGAGGGAGGAAGGGGGCAGATGATGAGGAGGATGAAGTCTAGACTGTAAAAAATGATTAAAGAATAAAAATAAACATATTAATAAAATTAGAGAATAAAGCAAATGATTTTAATTCAACAAATCATTTTAAATGACTTATTTAAAAATGTGATTTTTATATTTGAAATATCTTTGTGATTAATAACAGTAGTAAAAGTGAACACAGAAATTAAGAGAGAATTTTCAAGAGAGTATTTTCAAAACCATAAATATTTTTAAATGACTAAAAAGCAAATCAATTCTATGCAAAGCATAAAATCTTGTTTTTTGTTTTTTGTTTTTTGGTTGTTTGGTTTTTTTGTTGTTTTTTTTGTTTTGTTTTGTTTTGTTTTTTGATTTTTCGAGACAGGGTTTCTCTGTATAGCCTTGGCTGTCCTGGAACTCACTTTGTAGACCAGGCTGGCCTCGAACTCATAAATCTGCCTGCCTCTGCCTCCTGAGCGCTGGGATTAAAGGTGTGAACCACCACACCTGTCTTCTAAATCTTGGTATTTTTAAAGTTACTGATTCCTATGGAAATTACCAAAGATAGGTCATTTAGTTATAAATATTAAAGATGTGAATGCAAGAATTTTATTATTGCAAAAGAGACAAAATTACAAGTGTATTGAAACTAAAATATGATTTTGCTTTTATTTCACGAATAAGGAAAACTTTTCTGTGAAATTTAATGAGCTCCTCCTTAGTCAAAGGAAGAAGAATTGTTTTATAATATGAAGAAAATAAAAATGTACTGTATGAAAATACCTGACTGGTTAATATCAGGTCTTTTGTCCTCAAAGAATTACAGGAGATAGGGCATCAGTGCTATGCTCTTTTGGGTAAACTGTGCTTCCCTTTCTATAGGAGAAAAGTAAATGCTATTTTGGAATGTTCATCAGCTTCCCTAAAATTCTAGCTTTACTACAGACATTCACTATATGTCTATATGACTAACTCTGTATTGTTTTGGTCTAATCTACCACAGTCAAACATTGTTAGCTAATGGAATTATTAAACAGAGAAGATTTGTTTAGGTCTTAAAACACTAGAAACTTCTCCCTCTGTTACAATCTGCTCCATACATGTCTGTAAAATGCAGGTTACCAAAATAAAGGAAGTATAGGAAATAAAACTCAGAAAGGTAAGAGCTAGTGGTGGATTAAGAGAAAAATTTCAAGATCACTTATATTTTGAAGAGACTAGTGGAACTGGTGATTGGTATATACTAGGCAATTAAGCAAATGAAGACAGAAACCTAATATTAACTCTAGAGAAGGTACATCTTTAAAAAGAGATATATAATCATACACTCAGCATGACTGAATGGCAGGTATTATTCATATAGCTATATAATAAAGACATGTATTATTGACTTAGCATAAAATTGCTTTGTACTAACTCTAACACCAGGAAAGAAGCATGTGTAAATGCATGTTCTTTGTCTGGGTATGCATGTATGCATATATGGATGCATACATGTATGTGTATCTATATTCTTGCATGTGTGCAAGTGTATGCTTGTATGTTTGTGTACATCTGGACACTTGTTACAGGTTTAAGACATGAGAGTTGGAATTTTGTAGTTAAAAATAAAAATGTAAATATTATTTTATTTATAAAATTATTAACATAAATATACATACTAGGAGATGTATTTTAAATGGCATAAAATTATTGACACAGAATCCAGTGATTCTTCACTATGTCATTATATTGCTAAAAAGAATTAGAGCATCTATTTCAAAATATGATATCTCTTCATATATTGGGTTGAGTTTACATTAAAAGAACACATTTAAAAATAAATAATCTCTCTAAAAGTATAACTCTATCTCATACATTCAAACCTGTGCATGACCACCTACCATTCTATTCAGAGTTTGGAATGTTGGATTTTTGTAAATATATTGCTCTTCAGTCATCTACAAACATTAATTTCTTTGAGAATATTTCTATGACATATTTTTGAATTTTATAATGAAATATAAAGATAAATTTCTAATATATTACTTTAATGTTTTAGATGGTGATATCTTTCTGTTTGTGGGTATATTAAAGATGTTTTAATTTACCAAGATTTATGTATAAGCTATAAATCATGTTTTTTGAATATGAGGCAAGAAGAAGAATAATCACTTATGAAAATAAGTGATAGCCATCTCTGTGCTCTTAATTCTTAAGACTGAAAATTGCTAGTACTAATTTGTGTATGTGTGTGTGCGCAAACATGCATGTATGTGCATGTTTTTGTGTGCCTACATGAGTGTGAGTACATGTGTGCATATAAATGTGTGTGTCTGTGTGTGTCTGTGTGTGTCTCTGTGTGTACTGTGAAACACCAAAAGGACTAATCATTTTCTTCTTCAGTGTGTAAATGTTCATCCTTGTCTAGGAAGGGTTTGCAGTTCTTGTTAAAGTAACATGATGTGGTTTACTAATATTTTAGATTATTGGTCAACTGAAAATGTTTGCTCAAACCAGCAAATGTCTACTGTAGCCCCTTTCCATACATTAGAGATTGGTGAAAACATGAGCTAAGCTTTGTGCTGAGATTCACTTTCTGGGTCAAAAATTATGAGATGTGTCCTTCTTTCTGTCATAGCTGGGAAAGTCAATATTGAGGCTACAATGTAGAGTTTTCTAGAGATTCAGTGAAATAATTAATGTAGAGTTATTAAGCCAATGTTGGTAACTTGCATATGCTCAGCTCAGCAAGACTGTTTTTTGCCATTAGACCTCGTGTATTCTGTTCAGCACTAAAGTAGAGTAAAGCTTTTTTTTGTTTTGTTTTGTTTTGTTTTTTCTCTTTATTAGATATTTTCTTCATTTACATTTCGAAAGTTATCCAGAAATTTCCCCTTACCCTCCCTCATCCCTGCCCCGCTGCTTTTATGATGGTCTATGAACCTGTGTAAATTGCTTCCCTGACCAGCTACCGCTCAGCAAAGCCAATGTCAACCTTGTTTCCTTAGGCTATTACTGTGTTCCAAACACTAATGAAATTACCCAAAGAAAACAGGACATGAAACAACTTACATTTAAGAACTTACACGTAGCTCCTCCAGACAATATTTTCAAGGTTGATAATGACTTCCAGTAAAGAAAGCCTAAAATTACAAAACAAAACAAAAACAATTAATAGAATTTCTTATTGCATTCTAAAAACTAATAGTTATGGATATAAATAGATCTCATCCATCATCAAAGAAGCTTTGTAGAAGATAGACTTCACAATTATTCAAAATGCAAAAAATAATAGAATGTCAGCTTCCCAGCTCCTATTGTTACACCTTCAACACAACCTCTACACCGTGTTTAGGGGACATAGCAGCAGAAGGAGCAGAATAGTTGGAAGAGGCAGAGAACTAGGAAGACTGCTACAAAATTTCATTTTCTAAGTATAATAGTTGATGCAACACCCAAGATCCAATTACTATAAACAAAACCTGAACAATGACAACACTAATTAATATACCAGTGTGGATAGAGTAAATATCACATGCTCTACCCCTCAAAGAAGAGCTACTTAAACAACTAATTAAAGAATAAGATTACTTACTTTATTAGTTGATGACTTTTAAGTGGGTTAATTTTTTAGCCATGATTTTTAGTGGAAAACAGAAAATATTAAAGGTATGGAAGGAAGAAATGGGAAGGATAAAGTGATAGAAATGATATACTTATATTTTAATAAAAATAAAAGGGAAAGGAAAGTAAAACAAAGCCAACATCATTTTCCAGCTATGTGCTTCTGAATAAATTTAAATTTTTAAAAGTTGTGTTTAATGATTATTAAGTGGTCAATGCTATCAATCATATTAATTATATGTATGCATGAATATGTATACAAGAAGAAAATTTTATCTATATACCCTAACATATGGATGTTTAATCAGAAAACATTATATCTATTTTTCTTAAATAATAATAACGAGAAGGAACTAATATGAAGTCCTTTTAATACTGTGAGATAAAAATTGCAAAATATTAAACTCATTTGAAAAATGTGTAAATCTGATACTTCATTTTCAACGTTTCTACAGTTTTGATATTTTCCAAGTTCCATTTTGTATGACTGATTGTGAATGCTTTTAGTATTTTGTGATAAATTAGACATATAAAATTATTCTGAATTACTCAAAAGAAGGTGGGGAAGAGATAGAGGAGATTCTGATTGCTGCTTTTTGATTAAATAGTAAGGCCCATCCATGTAAAGCCAACAGGCATTGATTGTCTCCCCTTAACTCAGCCATCCATTGTGGATACATCAACTTTTTCCCTTAAATATTTCCTAACAGCACTGCGAACTCCCACGTTTGCCTTTGTCTTCTTACCATTGCATTCTGTTAGTTTGCCAGATTCACTTTCTACAACTCTGGATATTGCTAAGACATGCCTGACCCCATGTTAACTAAGCTTGTAAGCCTTATAAATAGGCTGTTCAGCTGGGAATGTTCTCTCCTTTGTCCTTTTCAATGATAACTGCCTAATGAAAACATTTAGAAATGCCCATCGTGATTGTCTTTCACCTGTGGCATCACCCACAGCAGAAATAAAAATAGTTCTGCTTTAAGTGGGGATCTCAGCAAAGACAAAGTGCTAATACTGAGTGGCCTGTCTGTGGCATCCTGTCTAGGCTGATGACAGAAAGTGAAATGGAACTGGACGCAGAGCAAATTGCTTCATTAGCAACGTGGGTCAAAATAGCTGTGAAACCACAACCTGCACTTCCTGATACATGGGCTGTGTAATTTGATCATTTACATCCTACCACTATCCCTTCTACTTAAGCTGGGAGTGTTTTAAGTTTCCGTAAGTTCTCTGTTAAAACTCAATAATGATGATGATGAGGAGGAGGAGGAGGAAGAGGAGAAGGAGGAAGACAAATGATATAATATATTCCTCACTATTGAAATATAGAGGAAAACACAGCAGTGGCACATATAAAATTGTAATGGAAATATATTCCAGCACACTCATAGCCAAAATGTTTTCATGAGACGTTAAACACTGATTATGAATTAATAAACAAACAAACAAAGAAAAACAAAATGAAGTATACACATGTTGGTTTTCCTTTTTCTTGATTTTCTTGTGTTTTGCAAATTGTATCTTGGGTTTTCTAAGTTTCAGTGCTAATATCCATTTATCAGTGAGTGAATATATAGTGACTTCTTTTGTGATTGGGTTACCTCACAAAAGGAAGATATCCTCCAGATACATCCATTTGCCCAATAATTTAATAAATTCATTGTTTTTAATAACTGAGTAGTACTCCATTGTGTAAATGTACCACATTTTCTGTATCCATTCCTCTGTTGAGGGACATCTGCCATCCCATAATCAGCCACCAAACCCAAACACTATTGCTTATGCCAGCAAGATTATACTGAAGGGACCCTGATATAGCTGTCCCCTATGAGTCTTTGCCAGTGCCTGGCAAATATAGAAGTCGATGCTCACAGTCATCTATAGGATGGAACACAGGCCCCCCAGTGGAGGAGCTAGAGAAAGTACCCAAGGAGCTGAAAGGGTCTGCAACCCTATAGGTGGAACAACAATATGAACTAACCAGTATCAACAGAGCTTGTGTCTCTAGCTGCATATGTAGCAAAAGATGGCCTCATCGGCCATCATTGGGAAGAGAGGCCCCTAGGTCTTGCAAACTTTATATGCCCCAGTACAGGGTAATGCCAGAGCCAAGAAGTAGGAGTGGGTGGGTAGGGGAGCAGGGTGGGGAGGGTATAGAAAACTTTCAGGATAGCATTTGAAATGTAAGAAAATATCTAATAAAATAAAATTTAAAAAAAAAAATTACAAGCTAAGGATAAAGTCTGAGCACCTTTGTTCAGAATGTTTAGGACCAGGAAGATACAATATGTGACTTTTTTATTGGATATTTTCTTTATTTAACTTTCAAATATTTTCCCCTTTCCAGGTCTCCCTTTCAGAAAGCCCCTTTGGCATCCCCCACCCACACACCCACTCCTATCTTCCAGCCCTGGAATTTCCTTACACTGGGGCATTGAACACCCTCAGGCCCAAGGGCTGTTCCTCCCACTGATGTCCAACAAGGCCATTCTCTGCCACATATGAGGCTGGAGCCATGGGCCCCTCCATGTGTACTCTTTGGTTGGTGGTCCAGTCCCTGGGAGCTCTGGGGTTCTGGCCAGTTAACCCTGTTGCTCCCCCCATGGGGGTGCAAACCCCCTCAGCTCCTTCAGTCCATTCTCCAGCTCCTCCATCTGGTACCCTGTGCTTAGTCCAATGGTTGACTATGCTTCGGCCTCTGTTTTTGTCAGGCTCTGGCAGAACCTTAAGGATGTAGGGAGCCATTCAACCGCTCTTTAAAGACGGCATCGACCGATTCAGCTGTTCTGGCATAAACAACTCTTAATTGGCATTAGGCAGTGTTGGCTGTTGTTTGATCTCGTGCCTGACCACCTGGTGTAGAGTCACGAGGCAGCTCAAGACCACCTGGAGTAGAGTCATGAGGCAGCTCGGTGATTGGTCAGGACAGGGTTTAAATAGGCTGCTCGCGGTGGGGCCATTTGCCATTTGCCATCATGCTCTGCTAAGCTGTAAGTGCATTAAGTTCCTGAGTAAACTGTCCTGAGGAAAAATCTGATTGTCCCGTGTCTTATTCGCGCTGGACGGGGTAGGCGTGCAACATAAGGAGACAGCCATATTAGGGTCCCTTCACCAAGCACTTCCTGGCATCCATAATAATGTCTGGGTTTGGTGGCTGTATATGGGATGGATCCTGGGGCCAGGGGGCAGTCTCTGGATGGCCTTCCCTTCAGACGCTGCTCCACATTATGTCTTATTTCCTCCTGTGAGTATTTTGTTCCCCTTTCTAAGAAGCACTGTAGCCCACACACTTTGGTCCTCCTTCTTCTTGAGCTTCATATGGTCTGTGAATTGTATCTTGGGTATTCTGAACTTCTGGGTTATATCCACTTATTAGTGAATGCATACCATTTGTCTTCTTTTGTGACTGGTTTGCTCACTCAGGATGATATTTTCAAGTTCCAACCATTTGCCTGAGAATTACATGAATTCATTGTTTTTAATAGCTAATAGACTATTTGCAAATATATAATGAGTTATTTTGAGAAGTAAACACTTGTCTAAGACAGTAATTCACTCACAGTTCCTGTACACTATATCCAAGAGACTGGGAGTTTTATATACTATTGTTAGTATGTTTGTCTCTTCATCCTGTTCTACACATGAGTTCAGGGATAGAGTTCTACACTTTTATATCTTGACATACTCAAATATTTAAAATATTTTGTGTTTTTAGTGTAAAAATGTTTGACTGCACATTAGTAAACAATTCTTTTGTTGTAATATACCAGGTTTGGAAATTATAGCTTACATGGGATAAAACTGCACAAAATAGATTTGTCACTTTAATCCAAGTTCGAACTAACTTCTGAGGACAGTGGTTTGTTTCTTTGTTTTTGTTTTTTGTTTTTTGTTGTTTTTTTTTTTTTTTCGTTGACTTATTCCAAAAGAATTAAGGATAAATGCAGGATTAGCTAATTGGCACGGACTCTCATTTTATAACCCTGGGTATACACTCCCTTTATAAATGATGAACATTTTTCATTATCAGTTTTCATTGTTTAAATATTAAAATAACACAGGATAAAACCATGCTAAACTAAAACAACAACAATATGAAATGCATCTTTCAATTGTGTCTCATTTCTCTTTAGAAAAACAGTAAGAGTAATAGTCACTTTCATTTTTTGTAATTTATTTTATTTTAGGGATATGAATTCTTTGCCCACATGCAAATCTTTGCATCATGTGCATGCCTAGTTCCCACAGAAGCCAAAGTGTGCATCAGATATCCTGGAACAGGTGTTACAGATGGTATGTAGGTGCTGAGAATTGAACTTGGATTCCTGGAAGACCAAGCAGTGTTCTTAACTGCTGAACTTCTCTCAATCCCTGATATTCTCATTTTAGTAACAAACATCACTACAGTTTAGAAATTAAATAACTCAAAATGAGACATACCCACTGTGATTTTTACACTTCTAACTTGATTGCATGTGTATATAATATGCATCAAGACATGAAAAAGTTTTCTCTGATTTATGGTCAAGAATTAACAAAAGAAATGTTTTTGTTTTTCACAGTGACACAAAGAAAAGAAAAGCAAGAATCCTAATGTTTGGATGACTTTTTAAAATTTGAAGAGTTCCCATGGGATCATCTCTTCCCAGTTTTGTACTGCTCTCTCTATATTTCTGGAATTCAGGAACATTAAAATGACTACATTATGACAATGTGCTATATATTTATTTTATATTCTGGGCACCTATTCATTTCAATAAAAGAAAAATGAATAGCCGGGCGTGGTGGCACAAGCCTTTAAACCCAGCACTCGGGAGGCAGAGGCAGGCGGATTTCTGAGTTCGAGGCCAGCCTGGTCTACAAAGTGAGTTCCAGAACAGCCAGGGCTACACAGAGAAACCCTGTCTCAAAAAACAAAACAAAAAAACAAACCAAACAAAAAACAAAAAAGAAAGAAAGAAAGAAAGAAAGAAAGAAAGAAAGAAAGAAAGAAAGAAAGAAAGAAAGAAAGATGAAAATACATTATACTATGTTCATTTATTAGCCAGTGTGGACATACTCACTGTCTCATCTCACCCTTGAGTGAGGTGTTTACTTCCATGGTCTGTTCCTTAGTACTCCTTAGCTAATTCCCAGCATGCTGGATCTACTCTTAAGGTCTCTTATCAATTCGAGGGAGGGTTAAGAGTGCCACTTCAATTTAGTTTGTGTGTCATCCTCGAGAAAGCTGTTTAGCCGTACAGAAAAGCAATTCTCAGTGGTCTCCAGATATTTTAACCTGCTACTTTCAATTCTAACTAGAAGCATTAGCATTAAGTTCCAATCTGGTCTAATCATTGCCTTGTTGGACTCAGAGCTCTCCCATAGGAAATCAAATGTAAACATTGCTTTAAACCTCCTTTCCTTACAGTGCACCTCAGAGTGATGTTAACAGCCAAATGCGTTTATTTATTGTTTTTGTTCATCTTCAAATGGGCATCAACAACATTAGTGTATGCATAAATTGAAAGTCAGTTTAATGCTTGTTTTCTAAAACATCGTCAATTTAAGAATGTAAATATAAAAGACACAACTGAGAGTTGAGTAAAACCTCCCAGCATGCCCTGTTTCTGCCACTCCATGATTCTCTTGCAGGGAAGAACAGAGCTGTGGAAGGACTCCTAGGAAATGTGAAAGATGGAATCTGATCTGTATGAACTTAGTGTCTACTTGTGGCATATACAGGCAGCTTTGATTGCTTTTCCCCAATTCATTTCCTGGGAAACATGTTACTTAAGTGATGGAGTCAGTCAATGCTCCCTTACCTAACTCAGCCTTGTGAAACATAAAGTGCTTGGGAAGTCTCTAGCAAGTATGTCATTTTTACCCATTTTATTTTTGTGGTTATAATATATCATTTTCTTCCTTCATTTTCCTACCTTCAAACCTTCCTATACACCCTTCTTTAATCTTTTTTTTTCAAATTCATGGCCTCTTTTTTTCATTATTTATTACATGTCAATATGTATATGCATATTCTTATACATGCCTAAATATAACCCACTCAATTCTGTGTACTATTATTTGTATGTGTGCTTTTAGGCCTGATAATTTGATACTGGATATCAAAATTGTGTGCTTTTTTTTTTCCTGCGGATGAATATTTTCACCCATTCTCAGCCTTTTTATAGGTGGCTGCAGTTCTTTGTGCAGTGTTGAGGCCTTATGGGCTTTTCCATTGTGTACTTTGGCATGTCAATTGGTGTTGTCCTTGTTCAATTCACGTTCAGGCAGTTATGTTGATGAGACTTTCTGTCCTTCCTTACTCCTTTCACTCCCAGCAGGTGGAATGGTACTACCAGAATAAAGGACTGTGGGTTTGTTATCTCCCCTGTTCCTGATAAGATGCTATAACAAAATCAAGGCATTTAAGGGAAAAGGAAGTTTATTACAGCTCATAGTTTGAAAAGATCATTCATTGTAACCTCCTCCAGGCCTGAAGCAGGCAGATTCAGACTTTTGCGGCCACTGAAATCAGATCACCTGTAGTGTAGCCTTCTGACTTAGTAGGCCTCTTCTGTTATGTACTACTCTAAAATCCTGCCGCCTGCTGAGACACCCTGAGACAATGAGACAATCAGGAGACACATCCTCCACATTGCACTTTGTCTTCAGGCTGGATCCAGGCACCTAGATGGACTGTGGGATGGGGGGGGGGTACCCTCTTTATAAGCATAGACTCCCAATAAACTTTGGAGCCTTGATCAGTGTACATTTGTCTTGGCCTCCATATTCCCCTCAACCGTTCTCTCCCATACAGCTCCTGCCTCCCTCCCCCTCAGGAACCCAGTTAGCATAGGCCTCTGGCAGCTTACAATCCATAATGGGAAAGACTTCACTTTTCAGGCAGGGAAAACATGACAGCAGGAGCAGGAGGCTAGCTGTTCATGTTGCACTGGTGTCCAGGAAGCAGAAAATGAGTTGGAAGCTGAGTTAGATTTTGAAACCTCAAGGCCTACTCCAAGTGACTGAATTCCCCCAGCAAGGTTCCACCTTCTAAAGGTTCTACAGCCTTTGAAAATGGCACCCAATCTGGAGACCATTTCACTCCAAAACAGCTGTAAAGTGCGTCTTTTTTCTCAAATTATGTCAACCTTAGAAATTTTATCTATAAGCTTCATCAAATTATGCTCTTTATTCTGCACATGTATATGTGTATGTTTGTGTGTGTGAGAAAGAGAGAGACAGAGACACAGAGAGACAGAGGCAGAGGGAACATATACTGGAATTTCTAGAAAGCGCTTTTCTACATTTTTAACAACAAAGTTGTATTGAACATTGATTTAATCCTTTGATCTAGCTTACCTGCTCGCATGGGGGTAAGTTTTTTAGAATTTTCTTGCAGCATCCATTTAATTGTGGCTCATAACATGCAAAAATTATAATGCTTGTGAGATATAATATGACCGAAGTGTCTTGTGCACACTTCCCAGCAGCAGGGCGTTTATCCAGCACAGCCTTAGTGTTGGGCTGCATGCTGCTGCTGAGTCATAGTCTGTGCCTCAAGTCTTCAAAAGACAGTCAAACACTTTTAAATCAGTTTTCTAGTTGGTCTTTTATTAAAAGTAGATTGAGCATTCACACACTACGGTTCACCAACTTGACCAGTAAAAGTGGTTTCTGAAATAATACAATAACTTCAAAAAAGTAACATTGAGAAAGTTCATGTTCCAGATTTCAAACTTTGCTATTTCCAAATTCTATCTGAATAACTCATCCAGATGGAATCAGAAGTACATATGAAAATGAGGTATGTTCAAGTTTAAAGAGGCAAAAATTATACAGGTGTAGTAGGTTTTAAATTTATGAACTCATTTGGTATCAGCAGAGGGTATTAGGTATGTGTCACATGGCATTTTTTAAAACTCATTTGACGTAGAACCCTTTTTTTTTTGCCTTGATGTGCACATTTTTCATGAACTCTTTTGAATATACTATATGGCTTCAGCAATAAAATTAGCCTTGGGTAACTATTAAGAAAATGTAGGTGCCTAGCATCTTGAAACCCACAGTGGAGTGTTGTCATGGAGTAGCTGGCAGCAGTTTACTTGTTTCCTCTGCTCACAGGAGTCACAGTGCCATACTGAATAATGGCTAAAGTGTAATTAAATTTATTGAGAAATGCTTCACAACATAAAAAGTCTGGAAGCTAATATTAAACTCCTAATGTGACCACCTAGAAAACACTAAGCCCAAGTCGAGTTTCCAGTCTTCTGGGACTGCTGAGAGTGAGTGGGGAAGTTGGCCCTGAACTGTATAATAAATCATGGGCCATTTGACAAAGATGCCAAATGAAGCATGTGATCCCAAGCAAAATGAAGTCTGAGCTTGTGCAGCAGGGGCAGGTGACAAGGAATTATGTCCACAGACAGAACATATCTCATGTATGACATTATGTGTAAAATACAAATTAACTCTTTAAGTACCAAAGTGAACAAATGAATAATATCACAAAAATATTCTTGTAATTTTTTGTTCTTATCTAAAAATTTTATTTTCCAGTGGTGTTAACAATTTTATAAGAATCAAACTCATTTTGAAAAGAATGGAATATAAGAAACCTCACGAATAAACCTTCAATGCAATCATACACAATTTGGATGTCTATCCAAACTTTGAAATTCAGGGCTAATACAATCCCCTCTTTACTTATACTTTGTGTGTTTCAGGAAGACTGAAAGTCTATTTGAACTCAAAAACATCAAATTTGTGTTAATATTTATCTATAATATGTAACTAATAGGATTGTGTTGATATAGAATGAGCAAACCACTTTTGATTCTGGTTGTTTCCTCTGACTTGTTCCACAAATGCCTGTCTGTTTCTCCTGCATTGTGGCACCATTGCTGACTTGTGCTTGGTATCCTAACACTGCTGAACTTGACTGCTGGTATCCTGACAACAGAGATTGGAACCGCCCCAAAGAACAGGTCCACAATCTCTTGTCCTGTTTAACATCATTTCTTCCTTACCTTTCAACAGTAGGATAGGAGGGAAGTTGAAGTGTTTGAGTACCCTTATTAAAGTATGTTTTGAAAAATCTAAGCCTACAACTATTTCTGATTTCCAAAGCAAGCAATAATCACTGTATGTTAGAACATTCTTTGTGTATGTTTTGGAGAGAGAAACTGAAGTGCCTTGGGTAAAAAAATGTCCACTGCTAAAGAACTCTCATTGTGAATAGACACATGGAGCTAATACAGTCCATTTTAATAATAATAATAATGATACATTAATAATAATAATAAAATATTTGAAAGCATCAAAGGTCTCTCAAAAAAATCAAGGCTATTATTTTATCTTGATATGCTTCTAGTTTAACATAAATCCCCCTCCTACTATTGCAACTATACAAAGAAAAAAATCTTTGGGACTGACAAGGTACTTATAAATTAGAAAACAATTTAACTCCATTCCCCATCCAATGTTGTTTGTGGGTAAATTGAAAACAAAGCTCATCTCACAGAACAGACATATCCAGCCTACAGCCTGTAATCCACAGGTGGTCAGACATAGCTGCTAGGTAAAAGTTCAAAAGCCCTAGTTATCTGGGATTCATCAGTTATGGTGACACTCAATTTTAGGTCAATACTTGTCGCTAGATAAAGAACTGTGATCATGAACACTTGGAATAATTAATGTTCTCAGTTTTGTAATACACATGCTCCAGCTACTGATGCCATGGAAATAGGCCACCTGATGACTAATCTATGTATATCAACAGTATAAACAAGCTTCTGGATGACACTATGATAGTGAATTATCAGCTCATGTGCTGTCAATCATTGTAGTAAGAAATAGTATCATTCATCATGCTTGAAAACTTAAATAGACATGGAGAATGTGAATTCAGATTTTTCAAGTGACTATTAAGTGTCCCTCATCATTTCTACTTTGAAGGAAAGTAAATGTTAAGCACCATACTTTGATTAATGTATTCCATAAGATATAGATAGAAAGGCATACAGACAGAGAATACAAAGATCATAATTTTACACACACACACACACACACACACACACACACACACACACACACACACTGTTCTCAATATGCATATATTTCACATTTTAGATGCATGTAAAAGTAATGTGTTGATATTTTATACTTTTCTCTTTTTTACATTTAAAAAAATTATTTACATTTTTTATTAGATATTTTCTTTATTTACATTTCAAATGTTATCCCCTTTCCTAGTTTCCTCTCCAAAAATCCTCTGTCTGCTCTCCCTTCCCCCTGATCCCTGACCCACCAACTCCTGCTTCCTGGCCCTGGCATTTTGCTATACTGGAACATAGAACCTTCAGAAGACCAAGGATCTCTTCTCCCATTGATGACTAACTATGCCATACTCTGCTATATATACAGTTAGAAACATGAGTCCCACCAAGTGTTTTCTTCGATTGGTGGTTCAAATCAATCAGGGAGTTCTGTGTTACTGGTTAGTTTGTATTGTTGTTCCTCCTATAGGGCTGCAAATCCCCTTCAGCTCCTTTTGTACTTTCTCTAGCTCCTTCATTGGGGACCCTGTGCTCTCTCCAATTGATGACTGTGAGCATCCACTTCTGTATTTGCCAGGCACTGGCAGAGCTTCTCAAGAGACAGCTATATCATGCTCCTGTCAGCAAAATCTTGTTGGCATCTGCTGGGATTAAAGGCATGAGCCACCACTTCCCGGTATAACTGGCTTTTCTCATTCTCTGGTTCCACTAATTTTGTTGTCAATGTCAGAACCTAGGATTTTAGGGCCAAATAAGAACACATTGTATACATTGATGAATTACTTTTATCAACTCACCTAGTTAGACACAACTGGAATCCAAAGATAGATGATTCTGAATAGCTCAGCCAGTAACAAAAATGAGCATGAGAAATCTCCAACGTGGAATCCTATTCCCACTAGGGATTAGGTACACGGACTAGTGGATCATATGTTATCTTTCGTCTTGTTTTTTAAGAGGAACCACTATATATTTTTCCAAAGTGTGTCTGCAGTTTACATTTCCACCAATGATTTAAAAGAATTCTCCTTTCTCAAAATTAATCCCTTCATTTGTTAACTTTGTTCTATTTTATAATGGCTGTTCTGTCCGGTGTGAGGTAATCTCTCAATGCAATGTCCCATTTGAAATCCCCTAATGACTGAGATCATTGATCATGTTATCATGTATGAGATTATGTTCACATTAGAATACACTTCATTCAGATAACCTGTTTATTTATCTATTTTATTAGAATTTCTAAAATTAATCATTCCATGCATTTACATCTTTAATGATATCACCCTTCTGCATTACCCCTTTACCAAGCCCCTAGCTCTCATTTTCCCTACCCCTTCCCCTTTGACTGTATGAGGCTGCTCATCTGTCCACTCACCCTTTCCAGCCCCACATCTCTAGCATCCCCCTATGCAGTGACATCAATCTTCCCTGGGACCAAGGGCCTTCCATTGCTGTTAGGCAAGGTCATCCTCTGCTACATATGTATCTGGAGCAATGGATCTCTCCAGGTATATTCCTTTGTTGGTGGTCTAGACTCTGGAAGAACTGGGTGGTCAGGACAGCCTCTGTTGTTCTCCCAATGCAGTTGCAACCCCCCTCCACTACTCCAGTCCTTCCACCAGCTCCCCCACCAGTTCCTTGAACTCAGTCTGATGGTTGGATCCAAGCATCCACATCTGCATTGGTCAGTTGCTAGCAGGACCTCTCAAGAAACTGCCGCACTAGGTTCCTGTCAGCAATCATGTCTTGACCATGGCAACAGTGTAGGGGTTGGTGTCTGCAGGTAGGATGGATCCCTAGGAGAGGCAGTACCTAGGTGGCTCTTTCTTCAGTCTCAGTTCCATACATTTCTGAGTTAAAAACTTTGAGATGGGTGGGTGGCCCCATCCCTCGACCAGGGGCTGTGCTTATCTACTGAAGATAGTCTCCACAGACTCTATTTAAATTGACTTATAATTTCTAGGATTAATCCATTTGTGAATAAATGGTTTACACATGTTTTCTGTGATTCACCAGCTTGCCACTTCACTATGCTCTATTTTCTTTTACTCTTCAAGCCTTTTGTTGGTTATAAAATATTTTCAATATAGTTTTTTTTTTCTATTAAGCTTTCTCCTCCTCATTCTTCTTTGGTATTCCTAATTTCTAATCTTACTTTCTTCCCACTTTCTTTGAAATTTAACAGGATAATAATAATAATAGTAAAGTATAGTTACATATTTTTATGAAAAGTGCTCACAGTCTTAGAGATAAAGAAATCAGGCAAAATAACTTTTCCTTTAGTATCAGTGTCTTCTCCCTCCAACTGCCCTCAGACCTTCTTGCCTTGCCTTGCTTTTTTATGCTACAAAATTACACTTATAATTCGTTCTTTTCTCAACTCAACCATTTTCTCTAGTGACTAACTTTCTACAGCATGACTTAAATCTACATTAGAGAAAAGCACAGTCTCCAGCTTCATCCCACTTTCATTCCTATGAACTCATAAACATTTCTTCCTTATGGTTTTACAGATGGTCCAAGGGGTTGAGAGTCTGTAACCATTTTAGGTTAGGGTTCCTGTCACAAAACAGTAAAGACAGGAGCTGATGGATGATAATGGAAAGAAAAGGGTACCTGTTTTAATAAGAAATAATTTATTTTTACATGAAATTATCTGTTACTCAAGTAGAAGAGCAAATTCCTTCAAATATTATTATAGACATTGAAATACTTGTAGCTGAACAATAACAACAAAAAACAAACAAAAAAACAAAAAACAAACAAAAACAGCATTCTTTCAAGCTCCTTCATCTTCATACTTGATGTATCCCAGTTCTCTGTCTTCTTTTCTTGCCATTCCAATGCTAAAGGATTGCTTATATTTTTTAGGAAACTATATAATTCACTCATGGAGGTGACAGTGTAATCATCTTTGTGTTACATTGTCTGTAGGTAGACTATGCAATATCTAAAACCCAATATACTGATGGAGACCAAAGTAGAAGAAAAGAAGGAAAGTTGGTGGAATTTAAACAACCTGAAATAATTTCTGATATCTCAGATATTAAAAGATAAGAGTTTTCATGCAGAGTCAGATAGAGGAAAGAGGCAGACTAACAGTACCTGTCTCCTTCACCTAGCAGAGCTTTGCACATGTGCGTCATTGGATATAACACACTGCACCCTTGGTTTAATCTGTACCCATAAAATGCTTTGCTACCTTCTCCTTTCATAGAGATACTACTGCTGTGTTCCTTTTGTATAGATCACTGCATATTGTGATTTATAGGCCTATAAAATACCCAGTTGGCAATCCAACAGGAGATCATATGTCAGATGCTTCCCTGTGATGATGTTTAAGCAATGAAAGACTTTACAGGAAAACCCCATGAAATCACACACATCTTCCTTCATGAAAATATAGAAGCTAGGGAACAATCTCAACTGTCATTATTTAAGTAATGTCTATTTTGTTTTATTGACAAAGTTTCTTATTGGTCTGGGATTAACTAATAGACTAAGATGAATGACCAGAAAGGATTTACCTGTCTCTTCTTCCCTGTTGCTGAGTTTGCACATGCCTGTCATGACGTCAAGCTTTAAAAAAAAAAAAAAAAAGTAGGCTCTGTTGGATCAATCTCATGTCCTCACACTCACAAGCAAAACTCTTTATCAACTAAGCTATCAACCTAACCCAACAGTTGTATTTGTATGGTGTACTCAACATTTTTTTTTCCTCTTACCTTGATGAGGATCAAAAGGATACCAACAAAATGCAAAACATATTCTCTTAATAGCTGAGTAGTATTGCACTATGTAAATGAACCATATTTTCTGTATCTATTCTTCTGTTGTGACACATCTAGGTTGTTTCCAGCTTCTGGCTATCACAAATAAGGCTGTATGAACATAGTGGAACATGTGCCCATGTGGCATGGTGGGGCATCTTTGGGTATATTCCCAAGAATGGTATAGCTGGGTCTTTGGGTAGATCTATTACCAAGTTTCTTAGGAACCTCCAGATTGATTTCCAGAGTGTTTGTACCAGTTTGCAATCCCACCAGTAATGGAGGAGCAGAATGAGGACATCCTGAGTTTTTCAGGCAAATGGATGCAACTAGAAAAATATCATCCTGAGTGAGGTAACTCAGACCAAAAAGGACATGCATGGTATGTACTCATTAATAAGTGGATATTAGCCAAATTAAAAAAAAAATCATACAGAATACCCAAGATACAGTTCACAGAACTCAAAAAGTTCAACAAGCAGAAGTGCCCAAGTGAGGATGCCTCAGTCCCATTTGGGAGAGAGAAGAAAGCAATCACAAGTGGGGAAGGAGGGAATGACCTGGGAGGGAAAGTGGACAGGGGGAGGGAGAGTGAGGGGGACAGGGAATGACCTCATATTGAGTGAGGGAAAAGGACTGAAGCCCTGAGGACCAGCAGAAAGAATGTAAACAGGCAAGCTCAGGAAATAGGTTGGGGAGAGCCCTCCCCCCCACCCCCCCACCACCCCCACCCCCCACCCCTCCACCCCCCACCCCCCCGCACAAAGCACCAGAGACCTGGAAGGTGAGAGAGTCCCAGGACTCAAAGGGAAGGACCTTAGATGAAATGCCTGACAGTAGGGAGAGAGAACTTATAGAGCTCTCCTCTAGCAGGAAGACAGGACAAGTGATGGATGGGGTTGCCATACCACAGTCACAACTCTGACCCATAATTGTTCCTGTCTGAAAGAATTACAGGAATGGAAATGGAGAGGAGCCTGAAGAAAAGAAGGTCCAGCAACAGGCCCAAAGTGGGATCCAGCTCAAGGGGAGGTCCCAAGGTCTAACACTATTACTGAGGGTATGGAGAGCTCACAAAAAGGGATCTATCATGACTGTCCTGCAGAAGACCCAACAAGCAGCTGAAAGGGTCAATGCAGATATTTGCACCCAACCAGTGGACAGAATCAGCTGACCACTGTTACTGAATTAGGGAAAGACTTAAAGAAGCCGAAGAGAGGGGCAATCCTGTAGGAGGACCAGCAGTCTTAATTATTCTTGACTCCCAAGATCTCTCAAACACTGAACCACCAAAAAGATAGCATACACCAGCTGATAAGAGGCCCCCAACATACATAAAATAGAGGACTTCTGGGTCTGTGTTCATTCAGAGATGATGCACCTAACCCTCAAGAGACTGGAGGCCCCAGGGAGTTTAAAAGTTAGGTGGTATGAGGGCGTCCATGGGGAGATGGGGTATGTGGAGCAGAGGGAGGGTGGATGGGGGGATAGGGAATGGAATATGGAATATGGAGTGAAAAAATAAATTGAAAATAAAACTAAATTTAAAAAAAAGAAACCAAAACCTAAAGGAAAAAATTCAAAGCATATGTTATGCCCACTAGATTTGCTAACATATTATATTACCAACTTATCCCTTTTCTATGCATAGTTTAAAATCTCTTGATTTGTGAAATTATCTGTACACTGTGAGTCTCAGTTGACACAGGTCCTGTTCTTTCAGTAACTGGCTTCATGGTACTGAAGAACTACTTAATTTCTTTAAATTTCAAGGTTGAGGGTTGCAAGTTAAATGATTTTACTGTATTCTTTGCAGCATATACTTAGCACCCCTTTGACAAATAAATGACACTTGAGATTTGGTAGTTGTTGCTATGAAACTTAATTTAATATGAGAGTCAGAGAGGAAAGCTGGTCAGCACAGAGTAGTCTGGTCAGTCCGTAACACACTCATCTACCTGACCCTTACCGTGATAGAAAATGTATCACTCTTACATTTTTTTTGTTTGTTTGTTTTGGTTTGGTTTTTTTGGTTTTTGAGACAGGGTTTCTCTGTATAGCCCTGGCTGTCCTGGAACTCACTTTGTAGACCAGGCTGGCCTCAAACTCAGAAATCCGCCTGCCTCTGCCTCCCGAGTGCTGGGATTAAAGGCGTGCGCCACCACACCCGGCTCAGTCTTACAGTTTTACAAAATTTTTAACCAGCCTAAATCTCTAATTTGATTACTTCATTTCATGTAACATAATTATTGGACTATCTGTACCATGTTGTTTTATTGGCTTTTAAAATATTTGGCCATATACCTAGGCATGGTATTGTCAGTTGTATAAAATTCCTAATAAGAATTAATAAAATAAATAAAATATAAAAACAATAATTCCATAAAAGCTATTATGACACAAAGCTATAGTCCTTTCAATAATAATAAAATTATTTAATAAACATAACAAGAGTATTTGAGAGAAGAAGAACCCTATAAGGAAATAAAAAGCTCAAGCCAATGCACAGAATAAAAATGGAAACTGGGTAACTTGTAAGCTGGCTCAGCAGGTAAGAACACTTGCTGGGCAAGGCTGCTGACTTGATTTTCATCTCTAAAACCAATGTTAGAAAGAGAAAAAAACTCCCCAAAGTTGTCCTCTGGTCTGCACACACACACACACACACACACACACACACACACACAACACACACTGTGACACATAGGTCCCCATAAATATCACACACCACCACCACCATCATCACAACCACCACAAGCAGCAGTAGCAACAACAATAAAAATAAGTAAACAAATTAAACCAGGATTCACTACTTTAAAAGTTAGATCTTGAAGACAAACTGATTATTTGATTTAAAGTAGAGACTGGGTTAGTGGAGTTCACATCTCCTTGGGCCTGATGGCACATGAATTCAACTGAGTCCTGGCATCACAGCTGTCAGCATTTCCTCGTCTCCTGCAGAGAGTGTCTTGCAAAGGAGACTTCATTACATGGTGTTATTTAAACCACAGGGAGAAACACAGACAAATATTGAATCTTTCTCCTTACCCCAGTGGTTATTACAAAAGTTGATTCTTGTGGAAAATAGCCTCCTAAAAATCTCAAATTTGGAAAAACTATTGATTAAAGAATTCATTCACAAAACTTTAAAAAAATAAAACTACTTACATAAATATACCATATCTTCCTTTTGTGTCCGCAGTTCAGTAATGGCAGAGTACCAACTTAGTAGCCTAGGAAAAAAACAGAAAACCCTGGAGGCTTGCACCTAAATAATGTGACATACTGATTCAGTAACCTGGGGAAGGAACTATAACAACCATAAGGTTTTCCTGTCACCACCTTTAACATTTTCCTATCATCTATTCAGTCTTCACTACTCAATGTCCGGAACATCTGCATGTCTCTTCATTTATACTGATACTTTATTTCATCCACAAAGTTTGTCTGTGGTTATAGATTCCCTGAATGTTATAACTCCTCCCTGGTTCACTCTACAATCGTCGAGGCAAATAAGCTCTTAATTTGCTGACATAATGAAGTGGAAACTTCATTGAATTTTATGGAGACCTTCATGATCTTGATCCTTGGTCCACTTATTAGCAGTATGCTTTAATCAGTTAGTTACCAGCAATCACTGTTCCAATTTATTACCTTATCTCTGTGTTTTTGTTCAAAGATTTATCAACTCACAATCATTTATCCATATCACTACTGGTACAAAGATAATTGGCTAATTATCCAGAAATTAATACAATATATAATATTTTCAAATAAGACTTCAGAAATCCTCTAATAATGCTAAGTATATGCAAACCAATGCCTGTATATACCATAGTGTAAGCAATAGCCTTGCATTAGGATGGAATATTTATGTCTTTATAACCTTAATAAGACTTTATATTCCTGCCATTTAAAATCTGATAGAGCATCTTGTTTATAATGAGAATTGAATAGATATTTCTTGAAGAAATTGAATGTATAAAGCACTGGAATAACTAAAACTAGGATACAAGAACTTCAATAAAAAGTTAAAGTATGAAAATTGTTTGTGTCTTGGATAAGAAAAAATAGCTATAAACAGTGTACATGTTCAAAGCAATATAATTATGAAATCAATCACAATGATATTGTTTTATAATATTTGTACTTTTCAAAATGGGAAATATAAATAACTCAACCTCAATCATCAGAAATGTAGTAAACAAACAACAGTTAAATATATCCACCCCAGGATTTTGACTGGAATTAGGAAAGAAAATGGGAAGGAATGTAAGTGGAAAAGAAGGAAGGATGGATGGGAAGCAAGAGTGGTGAAGGGAAGACTTGAGAGTAACAGACAAATTGGTTTTCTTGTATCTGAGATGACAATTTCCTGGAGAAGAAACACTATGCATGCTTGCTCCCTTAATAAAGTGAGCTTTCACTTTCTCAAACAACTCAGAATCAAGAATAGCAGCAAATGTAGTGCCAGCAACTTCTGATACAGACCAAATCTTAGGCTGCCCATATCCTGAGAATCCTTTCCTTAAATGGCAACAAAAACAAGGACAAAGCACCTTCCAAAACCTGAGAAAACCTCCCCTCAATTGGACGGATATATATATATATATATATATATATATATATATATATATATATATATATATATTAGCTTTTATTGGGATTTTATCTGTCTTCCTTTTCATCTTGCAGAACTGTGGGTTGTAAGTATGTGATTGTATACTCAGCTGACATGGAAGAAAGTAAGATATTTTTCAGCTCATCTTTAACTCATATGAAATCAATCCTGTCAGCCAAAGACATCCTCACTTTCAAGGACAACACCTTATCATGTACACAGATTGGAAAGATGTGCCCTGGGCTATCTATGTCAAGAACATACCTCTGGTCACCTCAGACACTTGTTAAAAATGTAGATAAATTGCTTTCCCACTGAACATTGAATCAGAATGTCTGTGATTTTTAACAAGCTTCTCAAAATGGTTTTACTTGGATTTAAATCAGTTCTGAGGGAGAATTTGTACAAATTAAACCACATTTCCATGATGTACAATGTTAACAGAACAAAACAGATGCCCACCTGGATTGTGTAATATTATTTGAATGACAGGTTCATTCTACTCCATCCTGGAGATAGATGAGCCATTCTGAATATGTAATTGATAGCTAAAATCTAAATAAGGGACCCTGTGGGTCCAAATTACACTCAAAAAAGGGGAGAGAGAACCTGAAGAGACCATATCCAGTGGATAGGCATGGTCCCTGTCTGATGGATGGGGCCACCCACCCACCTCAAAAATGTTAATCCAGAATTTCTCCTGTCAAAAGGAAATGCAGGGACAAAGAATGGAGAAGAAACTGAAGGAAAGGCAATCCAGAGACTACCCCAACTAGGGATTCAACCCATCTGCAGACACCAAACCCAGACACTATTGCTGATGCCAAGAAGTGCTTACTGAAGGGAGCCTGGTATAGTTGTTCCTTAAGAGGCTCTGCAAGAGCCTGGCCAATACAGATGTGGACGTACACAGCCAAACATCAGACTGAGCATGGAGACCCCAATGGAGAAGTTAGGGTAAGTACTGTAGAAGCTGAAGGGGTTTGCAATCCCATAGGAAGAACAGTATTAACCATCCAGAACTCCCAAAGTTCTCAGGGACTAAACCACCAACCACAGAGTACACATGGGGCACCCATGACTCCAACTGGATATGTAGCAGAGGATTGCCTTGATCCTGTGGAGGCTCGGTGACCCAGGGTAGGGTACTGCTAGGATGCAGAGGCAGGAGGGAATGGGCAGGTGGGGGACACCCTCATAGAGGCAGGGGAAAGGGGAGGGGAAGCTGGAAGGGGGATAACATTTAAAATGTAAATACATAAAATAACCAATAAAAATGAAAAATAAAAACTAAATGTTATTGGAATCCTAACAGAAAGTTCTGACAGAGAAAAAACAGTAACAGAAGAGGCCATCAATAGACCTACTGCCCACAGTTTTTGTTTCTCTCTGAGCTTCGGGTATCTTTCAAATTGAAAAAAACCTGAGCAGGTCACATGATGCACATAGGGCTTTAGTATTGATTATTTTTATATATCTCTTATGCTTTACTATTACTTAGAAATAGTAATGTCTGTCTGCAGAAACCTTTCACAGGTTATATATTAGAGTAAATAGTACTCCCAATATTGTCACTATCTTAATCCCCTGAACCTATATATTCTAATTTGTTGGATGTTTGTATGTTTTTCTGTTTTGTTTTGTTTGCTTTGCTTTGCTTTGTTTTCACCTTGACTCAACCTAAAGTTATCTTGGAAGAGGAACCTCAACTTAGAAAAATTATCTCCATAAGACTAGCCTGTAGTCAAATCTTTGAGACATTGTCTTGATTAACCATTGATGTAGGGCCCAAACCCACTCTGGATAGTGCCACCCCTGGGGCATTTAGTCCTGGAGTGCGCAACAAAGCAGGATGAGCAATATAAGAGGAACAAAGCCAATAAACAACATCCATCTATGGCTCCTACTTCAGTGTATGCCTGGAGAATCCTTCTACACTGGAACTCCTGTCCAATAAACAACATCCATCTATGGCTCCTACTTCAGTGTATGCCTCGAGAATCCTTCTACACTGGAACTCCTTTGCATATTTCCCTCAGGGATTCATGATTTATTCAAAGTGCACACTAGCATAATCTCTTCTGTCTCAAAGTTTCTTTTGGTTGTGGTCATTAGCACAGGCATAGAAGCCTAACTTGAGTACTGTGCATACGCTGCCTTATACAGCAAAACAAGGGTGGCTTATAGAATTATCTTTTAGGTATGGAGATGTGAAAATGATCTGAACTACCCAGGTAGGCACATTGTCATGATAGTGTAAATCATAAGAATAAGGTCTGTGATGGTAAGGAAATGGTGACAGGGTGTGGGAATAGGGAGACACAGAAGATGCTTCATTTTGGTTTTCAAGTAAAGGAAAGAGGAAGATGATCAGAAATGTGACAACTAGTGACCAGAAAGAGTAGTGGAATTTCTAGAACCTTCTGAGAAAAAGAGTTTCCAAATACAGTGGCATTGACCAACTTGCATACACTTTTACCTTCTGATCTTCAAAACGGCAAGATAATACATACTTGTTTTCTACTATGCTTCTTTGGTGGTCTTTGCTTTTACTGAATTAGTAAAAATGCAAAAATGTTTCTGGCCAAAAATTACCCCATCTGGCCTTATGTATTTATACTAAGTTTCATAATAAAATATCTTGCATGTGTTTGATCAATAAAATATGAGGCATAAATAGTTGAAAATTATCTAAATCTACTGGGGACTGTCATTTTCTTTGTTTATGGATTCATCTATAGACTGGTGAATTCTATGAATCTCATCTGAAAAAAAAATATATATATGAAAAGGAAGTCATTTATTTGCAGTGCAATATTGTTCTAAATCCTAAATTAAGAACTTTAGATATGAGAAGCTAATCATATGAATGATAACCTAGTTCTCATGTCAAATACTTCAGTTTATTACCAATGAATATAAAGTGTCTATAAATGAAATACTTTCGTCATCTGTATCATTGACTATGTCTTGGAATCTTCATTGAATTAATGACTGAAACATGCTTCTGGCATGGACTTAAGTTGCACTTATCTGTAAAATGGCCTATCTTCATGCAGTTGAATCTACCAGAGTTACCCTGCTAAGTTCTTTTCTATATGCCCACAGGAACTTTACTAGAGATTTTAAGATTACTTTAGTCCAAGTAATAGCAAACATACTAATCCTAGATAATGTAAGAAGGACAGAGCCTATACTTTCTTATTCTGAATTATGATGCAAAATGGATGATGTAGGGCCTGTATCAGACATGATGTGTAACATAAATAAAGAAATATGTTGAGCTGGGCGTGGTGGCGCACTCCTTTAATCCCAGCACTTGGGAGGCAGCGGCAGGTTGATTTCTGAGTTCGAGGCCAGCCTGGTCTACAGAGTGAGTTCCAGGATAGCTAGGGCTACACAGATAAACCCTGTCTTGAAAAACCAAAAAAGAAAAAAAAAAAGAAAGAAATATGTTGACACAAAGTACAGAAAAATCTATAGGCTTATATATAAGTATGCTAGTTATTGTTATCAGCTTTCTGTTTAGAATTTATTTCTGATAGTTACATCACACAGAATTTGGAGAAATTTTAATTGGTCATGCCTAGTTACTCATATTAAACATGTACATAGATAATTAATCATGTTAAGATACATGGAAATACTTTATTGCCCACACAGAAAAAATAATATAGTATTATATATTCTATAAATTCCATACATTGTTATGGCATATATATATATATATATATATATATATATATATATATATATATACATATATATGAAAATTAAGGTAGGAATACTTACATGAGTATATGAATTCTTAACTGACAGACTAAATGAAAAGTCTTTCTAAGCAAAGATATGAAGAAAAAGAGAAAGCACTAACAAAATAGAAACATTTGTTTTTATTTTCAAACTAAAAGCAAATTTGATACACTATTTGTAGTGGCTATTCCTGGTTGTCAACTTGACTATATTTGGAATGAGCTACAATCCAGATTTGGAAGGCTCACCAGTGACCCTAACCTGGAGACTTGGATATAGAAGTCTCTGATCTGGATCTTGGTATGGAGGTCTTGATAGCATACCGGCTATGGATTCCAGAAGATTAAGACAGAGAGTTCTCCGAGCTCAAGNATATATATATATATATATATATATATATATATATATATATATATATATGAAAATTAAGGTAGGAATACTTACATGAGTATATGAATTCTTAACTGACAGACTAAATGAAAAGTCTTTCTAAGCAAAGATATGAAGAAAAAGAGAAAGCACTAACAAAATAGAAACATTTGTTTTTATTTTCAAACTAAAAGCAAATTTGATACACTATTCAAACAAATATTATATGTTTCAGCTTGTAAAATATTTGACATACTATGAAAAACTGTTTTAATTAGGATTTCTCTTGCTTTGACAGAGTAAAGTTGGGGAGAAAACGGTTTATTTGACTTACATGTTCACATTGTTCATCACCACAGGAAGTAGAGACAGGAACTCAAACAGGGCAGAATCCTGAAGGCAGGAGCTGAGGCATCGGATATTGAGAGGTACTGCTTACTGACTTGCTTTGAATGGGTTGTTCTGCCTACTGTCATATAAAACCCAGGACCAACAGACGAGGGTGGCACCACCCACAATAGCCTGGACCCTCCTTGAATAATCTATCATTGAAAAAACATGCCTTACATCTGGATCTCATGGAGGCATTTTCTCAACTGAAGATCCTTCCTCTCTATGACTCTTGCTTGTGTCAAGTTAACACAAAACTAACCAGTACAGAAAGAAAGAAAGAAAGAAAGAAAGAAAGAAAGAAAGAAAGAAAGAAAGAAAGAAAGAAAGAAAGGGAATAAATTAATGAAAACCCAGCTCCCAGGGAACCAGTGATAAAGGTACTGTTTTTTCTTTCCATCCCAGCAACATCTAAGATGCATGTATTGTAATTAGTTACCAGAAAACACCACAAGAAAACTAGTTTGAGGGTTTTTGTTTTGTTTTTGTGTTTTGGAATTGTCCTAGAAGACACATGTGTATTTGATGGTGTGTCCAATTTAATCACTTACAAAGCATTAAAATGAGTCCAGAGGCTGGAGAGATTGTTCAGTGGTTAAGAGCATTTCCCAATCTTCCAGAAGACCTGAATTTGGCACAAATTTCTAATGTGGGGTGAATCATAATTATCAGTGATTCTTAGTCCAGAGACTTCAATGTTTTCCTCTGATCTCTGGAGGGAATGAATACAGGTATGTAAAGTTCTATAGTGTAACTTAAATCTATATTGTATACTAAAAGCCATAAATAAGCAACATAATAACAAAACATCCAAGTAGAATTTAAAACATTTTTAATATAAATAAATATGAAACACAAAATACAAGTATGTATATAATATAGGTCAAACACAACTGTTTATAGACAGTTGATACTAGATACATTAGTAAAGAGAAAGGATTCAAATAAATTATTTGTACATTAATCATAGAAAATGATAGAGCTTACTTAAAGTCAAAGGAAGCATAAATCTCATGTTTTCTCTTTCTAATAGCTTTAGTTTCAGACTAGAAAAATAATGTAAAATATTTGATTATTTGTAGTGTGAAGAGATAGCTCAGTGTTTAACTATCCTTGCTGCTTTTGTGAAGGATCTGAGTTTGGATCCCAGCTCCCTAATCAGAAGATTCAGGATAAACTGTAGTTTATTTTTCAGAAATACAACACATTCTTCTTGCCCCCTTGAGCAACTGGCAGCCGGGTATACAAAACACAGGCACACATATACACATCAATAAAAGTAAATATTTCAAGATTTTTGTCTATATTTTCAACTTCCCAGTGCTTTAAATCTAATCTTCTTTCACAAAGCTCCTGGACTTTTGAGAGTTAGGGTGTGTATCTGTTGCCTATGATCATAGCTTAGTACTATGCCATTCCTTGTGTGTCCATGGCTGCTATGAGAAACAGAGTCTGTGCGGGCACATATGGAATATAAAACCACCAGGTAGCAACATTTGTATCAACCACACCACCTAAAACACTGTTCAATAAATCATCTAAGCTCAATGGTTCTGCACTGTTCCTAGTTCTCAGGTGCTATGCTTGCTCAGGTTTAGTTTATCTGTTCATTGTCTTATGGTTGTTTGTTTCTGTTTTTGCCTTACCAAATACTTAAATATTTAGTCAGAAGAAGTGACTGGCAATAAATGTTTATTGACCAAATAATGAGGACTATTTGCTTCAAAAGACTTTTAAAGGTTTTATTCTGATTTTATTAGATATGCCCCAAAATGAAATTCCCTCACTCTCCATCTTCAGAAAGTGTTGAGAAAATACCAAATTTTCCCGAGCATATGAAAAGAGATTGTGGTCCCTTTCTCACAGGCCAGTCCAGAGTGCTACTGTAGCTTTCATTGTCCTTGCTGTGTCAAGTGTATATAACTTACTTGATGAGATTTATCTGGGTACTCCAGTAGTCTGACACTTTTACATTTAAAATTAGCCCACTTTGGAATTACTTTCCCAGTATGAAAGTCAGTCTAGCAGGATGATATGGCACCATAGTTCTTGTAAGAACAAGTTTGAGCTGTCGTTTTCCTCCTTGTCTTCTCCTACAACAAGGCTAAAGAAGATAAAAGACTCAGTTTCCTGCTACTCTTTAGAGGCACTGGCTGCCCTTTGTCCTCCAAGGCAGGAACATCTTGCTGATATGATCCATTATTCCCACCATCCTCTTTTTTTTTTTTTCTCTCTCAAAATCTTCCTGACACTCTTCTTATTCAAAGAGCAGATCACAAAAACAAAACTTGTATCTGCTAATTGATATCAATATGCCAGATCTTTAAATGTATTTTCACAGAATTGTGACTTTAAATTTCAATGTTAACATGATGGTTTAATGAATGGCTTATGACACAGTTACTTGAAAGAGAATGCACTATTTCCTTGGCTAATATTTTTTATTTACCACTAAAAAATAAGAAAAAAATTTAATTACATCACAACCAAAAATAGTAAAAACATCAAATTTAAAATAAACAGGGTAAAATTAATTTCAAAGGATAATCTAGAATTGTGTTTATACAATAATAGCAAATGTAAATTTATAAAATAATATGTCATAAATTTACACAGGGACCAGGGATCTAATAGGTTCTTTGTTGCAACCATCATTCATTCACTTTAAATTCAGATTCTTTGAAACATAAAAATTCTCAAAACATTTAGCTTATCCTAACTTATCACAGAAAATAACAAATGTGTTACAATCAAGATAAACAATACATTTTATGCACTTCATACAATCTAAAAATACTTGCAAGTAGAAAATAAGAAACATCAATGAATTCAACTTTAAAGTATTTGATTTTAGTCCCTTATATTGAAGTAAACACATTCATTATTGTTAGTTGGCCATTACAATTTACAAATGCTCCAGAAAGATTTTGAAATTACAATCTATTCCATAGCCAGAAGAATAAAGTAATAATTTAGATATTTACATGAACTATTTATAATGTATATTACTAACTGAAACAACCAATTTTAATAATAATAATAAGTAGAAAGTATGAAATATGAAAAGAAACAAAAATGTGAAAAAATGATTGGAATATTCCTGTGTATATTTTCTTTTGCACATGAGAATGTTTTACTTATAAATTACAAACCAATAAAGAGCCTAATAGGTTGCTTTCATGCATTTATTAACGTGTGTGTGTGTGTGTGTGTGTGTGTGTGTGTGTGTGTATGTGTTTGTGTAATTACAAAGAAATAAAGAAATAGAGGCCATGTATTTGAATGAGAGTAATTGGTGGATAGAAAATAGTGGCATGATTAAAGGAAGAGGAAAATTATGGAATTATATTTTAGTTTCAAAAGTAAAAATAATGTAAAAACCGAATTTAAGCTAACCAGCAACTAAGATCTAGTTTTAATCTCATATATATTTTATAAAGTTGAAAGGGCTATGTAGTTTGTGGCCTAGAGACACATCCAAGTCACACACATTTCTCTAATGATGTCTCAAATCCCAGCAGTAATGCTAAAGGAAATAGTATTGGTCAGTGCTAAACTGGCCCAGAGGAGAATGGATAGGAATTTGCAAATAGAACTGTTCCCAGAGACCTCCAACTTTGAAAGGAGGAATTACTAGCTATAAAGGGTGCCTGACAGCAGAATTTCTTAAACAGTTAGCACATTATTCGTCCCAAACCACAAAACCATGTGTAAGCACTTCCAGCAAATCTCAGAAGGGAAAGAAAACAACTCCTACTTGTTAAAAAAGATCTCACAATTTGTCACCTTGGAAATTTTCCATTGCAATGTCTTTTGTGGAGGAGCGGGATTAGGGCAGAACTTCCTTCACAGTCCTTGGTGCATACATCTCATAACACATCAAAACAATGGTGCACAAAGGGGTCCAAAGTATTAAACAAATTACATGTGCAGTGGCAGGGTTTAGAACATGCTCTTATGTATTTTGCATTGGTTTAACAACTAAAAATTAATAAATTATAACAGCAGAGATCCCTGCATATGTTAGTATGTTACTATGATGGTTTTGTTTGTTTGTTTGCATGTCTCCATGAAGGTGCAGTCTCTAAAAGAACCCCAGCAGTTTAACAACTTTTACACCCAAGTGGAGATCTTGTCCACATAGCATACATGAGAAAATAGAATCATATTGCTTTTTGACTGGAAGATTAAGCCATTCTATTATGTTTACTTTATTCTGTTTTCTTAAAATCATTTTGAAATATTCTGTGTTATATTTCTTGCATGTTTTAATTTAAGTATTAGTTTATCAGTGTATAAGCATCAATTTCACTCTGCCAGAAATTATTTGGTTTAGCAGTTCTGCTGGGATTTGGGCCACCATTAGAAAATGCCTATGATTGTGAATGTGTGTCTGAGACAAAAATGTGCAAAGCCATCACAAAGCTATCACTAGATAGATAGATAGATAGATAGATAGATAGATAGATAGATGATAGATAGATAGATAATATAGGTATAGAGATATATAAATATAGATACATTAGATCTTAGTTGTTTGCTACCCAATTTTCATCTTTAAAACAAATAATGTCTAATATGTGATTATTAGCACTTTACCATAGGATATTCAGTTTCTTTTTTATTTTACTTCATATCATTCACAATGTCTATATACAAAGGACAATGCCTACATAGAAAGGTATTGCTGAATAATCCTGTGAGTTGGTGGTCAAATTAAGGTCAAGATGCTCAATGACTTGCTGGGTTAGTTTCTCCTTGCAAAGGGAGACTGAACAGTATGGTTCCTGTACTCATGAACTTTCATTACTTTCACCATTTATCATCTGCACAAACAATTCTACTCTTCACTAATTCCTGCCTGCATACTAGCTACAATTCATGTACATGCCTGTGTGTGAGGAGTGTATATGTAAATGCTAACCTATTAAACCATCAAAGTGTTTGTGTTTAGTGTTTTTTTAAATTCCATTTCAAATTTCTTATTTTATGAATTAAATTTTTCGATACAAAAGTCAAAAAGAAAGCTGTTTAAATTAATGGATAATCTTAAGTTATATATGGCACCTTCATTTCTCGGTTTACAACTAATTCAAGTAGATGAACTGAACCAAAGTCTGGTGGTATATACATATAATTTCAAATCTGTGGAGGTGAAGTCAGTAATATTCAGAGTTTGAGGCTAGCCTGGATTACATGGTACTTTTTCTCACAAAACCAAAGAAAATAATAAAAACAAAATGTCTGGACTGGTTTCTAGAGTGTTGGAAGAGAGTCTTCCTACTGTAGGATCTGAAAGATTGTCAGTTTAAAGGCATAGCAAAATCATACATGCATGTTTTTATATATTGTGCTTGATTTCTTGCTAAATTGTTAGAATTATAATCGTACTCTTGCTTTTGGGGAGCAAATCATTGTGGGGAAGTCATTTAACTATAGTTACCAAGTTATCATGAAGGTAGCATTTTGTATATATATATATATATATATATATATATATATATATATATATATGATATTTGTTTATTTGTTGGATATATATATATATATATATATATATGTATGTATGTATATATATATATATATATATATATATATATATATATATATATACATTCTAAAATATATGAAGGCAATTTTCTAAGCATTTTTTGAATATTCCCCAGATATGTGGGTTTTAAGTGGAGGTCCATGAGTATGGGAGAGCTTTCTATTTTCAGGGGCCTTCTTGGATTTCTTTCTTCAGAGACCTGACGTTCTTGTCTACAGATCTTTTACTTTCTTGGTTAGAGTTACACCAAGATATTTTGGCATAACTCTAATCAACCCTGGGACCTCATAAAATTGAAAAGCTTCTATAAGGCAAAGGACAAAATGGCAACCTACAGATTGGAAGAAGATCTTTGCCAACACTATATCTGATAGAAGGCTAACATATAAATTATACAAAGGACTCAAGAAGTTAGACTCCAGAAAAACAAATAACCCAATTTAAAAATTGGCTACAGAGCTAAACAAAGAACTCTCAAGTGAGGAATCACAAATGGATGAGAAACAACTAAAGAAATGTTCAACTTCCTTAGTCATCAGGGACATGCATATCAAAATAACACTGAGACTCCAACTTACAGCAATCAGAAAGGCTAAGGTCAAAAACTAAGGCAACAACAACAAGAAAACAAAAACAAAAACAAACCAAAACAAAAAACAAAGGCAACAGCAGATGCTGGTTTGGATGTGGAGAAAGAGGGGCACTCCTCTATCGATGGTAGGGTTGTAAGCTGGTACAACCACTCTGAAAATCAGTCTGGTGGTTCCTCAGAAAACTGGAAATAGTTTTACCTGAAAACCTAGCTATACCACTACTGGGCATATACTCAACAGATGCTTCAGCATATAACAAGGACACATGCTCCAGTATGTTCATAGCAGCCTTATTTATAATAGCTGGAAGCTGTAAAAGATGTCCCTCAATGGAAGAATGGATACAGAAAATGTGGTACATTTACATAATTGAATACTGCTCAGCTATTACAAATGAGGACTTTATAAACTTTGTAGACAAATTGACGGAACCAAAAAATATCCTGAATGAGGGAATTAAGACTCAAAAGAATATATGTGGTATTTACTCACTGATAAGTAGATATTAGCCAAAAAGGTCAGAATACCACATATAACTCACAAACCATATGAAGTTTAACAAGAAGGAAAGCCAAAGTGTGGATGTTTTAAACCCACTTAGAAATGAGACTAAAATAAATATGAGAGGCAGAGGGAGGGAGGGACCTGGGATGGAGAGGATCAGGTATGAGAAGAAACCGGAAAGAAGTCCAGAGGGCCAGGAGAATGAATAGAAACATGTAGCAGTGGTGGGAAACCACTAGAAGGTTGCAGGTGGCAGGGATAAGAAAACCTTCCAGGACCCAATGGGGATGACATTAGCCAAAATATCCAACAAGGGGACATAAAATCTGTAGAAACCACCTCTATTAGATAGACATGGCCCCCAAATGAGGAATGGAGCTACCAACCTATCTCAAAATTTTTAATCCAGAATTGTTTCTGTCTAAAGTATATGCAGAGACAAAAAAAAAAAAAAAAAAAAAAAAAAGGACCAAAGTCTGAAGGAAGGGCCATCCAGACACTGCATCACCTTGGGATACCTCCCATCTACAGACACTACATCCTATCACTATTGTTGATGCTAAGAGGTGCTTGCAGACAGGAGTCTGGTATGACTGTCCTCTGAGAGGCTCTTCCAGAACCTGTGCAGATACTCACAGCCAACCATTGTACTGAGCTCAGGGACCCCAATGGCAAAGTTAGGTTAGGGCTTAAGGAGCTGAAGGGTATTTAAACCCCATAGAAAAACAACACTATGGACTAACAGGACCCTTCAGATCTCCCAGGGACTAAACCACCAGNCTAAACCACCAGCCAAAGAGTATGCATGGGCCAATCAATGGCTCCTGCTATATATGTAGTAGAGAAATGTCTCATCTGGCATCAGGAGGAGGGGAGGTGCTGGGTCCTGTGGAGGGAGGCTTGAGACCCAAGAGAGGGGGGATGCTAGAGGGGTAAGGTGGGAATGGGTGGGTGGGTGCCCTCTTAGAGGCAAAGGGAAGGGGTTTCAGGTAGGGAGTTTCATAGAGAGGAGACCAGGAAGGGGAATAACATTTGCATTTGAAATATAAACAAATAAAATTATATATACACACACACACACATTTTCCCCCTGGGGCTGGGAAAAAAAAAAAGAAACTTCACAGAATACGTCCAGGGAAGGAAAGCAGCAAGGAACAAATCTCTATAATGCTGACTGTGAGTATCAGGCATGTCTGTTCAAGAGGATCCCTACAACTTCAGCAAGTATGATGAGCCTGTGAGGAAAATGTCACAGTGGCTTTGCAGCCCTCCTCCATGAGGACAGCAGATCACTCCGATAAAAACAGCAAGACACACTGTGTGGACACTCCTGAAAAAATTGCCACAACTAATTAAGATTAACATGCATGTTGTAGGCACTCTTATTGTTACTTTGATTAATTTCCTTTCAATATAAAAGGTTTTCTCAGAAGTTGTCATTGTAAGACTAGGGATATAGTTCAGCAGTACATATATTACCCACCACAAGCTAAATAATAATGAAATAATAATAAAATTTAAAAATGAGAATAGCAACAGTGAAAATAAATTTAACACTGGAGCACTGAACTGGTATGTTTCCAAAGAAAAATCTTTCTTTTGCATATACTATTTCATTGTGCTTCTTGCTCTCATTAAACGTCTTTAGAATAGAATAAACAAAGAAAATAACAGTCCTTAAAGTGTTAAAATAACAAACAATTTATGTTATCAAATGGCATGGAAAGTCAATGATTATACGGATTGATGATCTTAGTCCCTTAAATGAGTTCAGAGTTTTCTCACGGAAACAAAACAAAGACTCTGGACTATTTCTGCTGCAATGTAACAGAAATAGAATTGCTAAAAAGGGAAATTTCAAGTAGATAATGTTGATAATTCTATGTATTTTACAGTTCAAAAGCACTGGCATCGTTGATAACTTCAAGATAAGGCAAGTTTATGCTTTAAAGGCATCAGAACTTTCTGTGTTATGTATTTGAAGCCTCACAGGAATCTTTGTGTAAGATGGAGGTGGAAAAACATAACGTAGACTATTTCAAAACAACATTTATTAATGTGCAAAAGTTAAGAGTCTTTGGGCTTCATGGGAAAGCCAGGGCCAAGAAGAGGGAATGGGTGGGTAGGGGAGCAGGGCTGGGGGAGGGTATAGGGGACTTTCGCGATAGCATTTGAAATGTGAATGAAGAAAATATCTAATAAAAATTGTTTTAAAAAAAAGAGTCTTTGGGCTTATGTTCTTAAATGTATTTGTGTTATTAAAAAAAGGCAGTGATTAGTTATTCCATAGTAAATAATACCAATGATTACTATGTTATTTTAAATGAAAATACTGTTTACCACCTACAGAGTCTCCATCTTCAATATAGTTGCCTAACTGTTGGGAACTAAATGATAGATATTTAATATTTCTAAATGAAAACCTCAGAGCTGTGAATAGTATGGAAAAACATTTTACTGTGGACATTTTCTTCAGTAAATTAGATGAACTTACAGAAACTTTTGAGGATGTTTAACTCAACATGAAGAAAAAATGATGACTGGGGAGGTGTCTCAGTGATGAGAAACACCTGTTGCTCTTTCAGAAAACCCAGGTTTAGTTCCCAGACTCTTCCTGGTGGCTTACAACCATCTGAAACTCTATTTACAGAATGTCTGATGCTCCTTTCTGATCCATATGGGCATTATACTTTCAGGCAAAACGCTTACACACATAGCATAGATAAATCTAAAAATCTTTTTTAAAAACTGATAGCACTCTCAAAATAATAGAAAGTTCTAAAGCTAAATAACACTTTATTCTAATAAAAGGTTACTTAAAAAATTGTTGGGGGGGGGGGGATGTGAATCATCCTGTAATACCACAACTGGTTAAACAAACTTTAAGAAATGATGTACTTTAAAAATAGTTGTCATTTCCACATTCTTCTTTTTTAAGTCGCTCAACTACTTTGAACTGTTTTCCAAAGTGAAGAATACAGAGAATAGAATTTTGTCTCTGTTTTGAATCTATTCTCCTTTAACCTTTCTCTGAAAAGACAAGCCAGACATCATTTTCAGACAAATGTTATATGCAGAAAAACAGTAAGAACAAATATGCATTCACATTTCAAGTGCAAAGAACATTTTAATGGCATTAAAATAATTTTGCCTTGTTAGCTGCAGGGCTAACAAAAATTGTCAAAGAAAAACAGCCCCTGAAAGGTGATGAAAAGGTATTTAGATTTATTACTGAGCTCCCTGTGCAGTTACTGAGACCTTTGCTTTTACCAACTGATAATAAATGTCATGTATCTTTCATAGTCACATCCCCAAGGAAAAAAAGGTCTCAGAATTGAGGTAAAATGTTCTTCATCTTTTCAAAAGTGGCAGACAATCCAAATAAAAGATTAAATTTCTAAGATGTTAATCCTTCAAAGTTAAAAATTATTTCTAAAAGTAAGACATTTCCGATGTTAAATCATCTTAATTCGACAAGATGCATTTCATCTTAGTTGCTCAAGTAATAAATTAAATAGAAATACCACATATGGATCAATATTTATTCATCATACAAGGCATATAAAGAAAAAGTGTATTGCATTTTCTGGATGGTTAAATTTCATAAGGTTTATTAAACAATATTAGGTTCGCAGAAGAAAAAAATCAACAAAACAAATAAACAACAACAAAACCCTGAGCATAAGCAACTGTGACCTCCCATATACTCCAGATACAAACAGGCTCATCCTCCCTAACCAGCAACATTCCTCACCAGAGAAGCACCAATTTCCAGTGTAAGAGCCACCGTTTAGAAAACAATTAGTGGTTCCTCAGAACACTGGAAATAATTCTACCTGAAAACACAGCTATACAATTACTGGGCATATACCTAAAAGATGCTCCAACTTCCAAAGAATATCCATGCTCCACTATGTTTGTAGCAGCCTTATTTATAGTAGCCAGAAGCTAGAAACAACCCAGATATCCTTCAACAGAAGAAGGGATACAGAAACTGTGGCATATTTACACAATGAAGTACTACTCCAGCATTAAAAACAATGACTTTATCAAATTCTTAGGAAAATGGATGGAACTAGAAAATATCATTCTGAGTGAGGTAACCCAGACACAAAATCTATGTGGATATTAGCCCAAAAGCTCAGAATACTGACAATAAAACCCACAAAGCATATGAAGCTTAAGAAAGAAGAACACAAGCCGGGCGTGGTGGCGCACACCTTTAATCCCAGCACTCGGGAGACAGAGGCAGGCAGATTTCTGAGTTCGAGGCCAGCCTGGTCTACAAAGTGAGTTCCAGGAAAGCCAGGGCTATACAGAGAAACCCTGTCTCGAAAAACAAAACAAAACAAAAACAAAAACCAAAAAAAAAAAAGAAAGAAAGAAAGAAAGAAAGAAAGAAAGAAAGAAAGAAAGAAAGAAAGAAGAAGAAAGAGAAAAAGAAAAAGAAAGAAGAACACAGTCACTGCTTCAATCTTACATAGACTTGGGGACAAAATCACAGGAGGAGAGAGATGAGGGGAAGAGAAAAGGGGGGAGGGGAAGATAAGGTATCAGAAGAGACAGAAGAGAAGTACAGAGGGACAGGACATTGACTAGAAATATGTAGCAGTGAGGGATGGGGCAATGGGTATAGCCACTAGAAAGTCCCAGATGCCATAGAAGCAAGTGGCTCCCAGACCCAATGTGGATTACATTACCCAACAAAAGGCAGATGGGATTTGTAGAGACTACCTCCAGAAGATAGGCACAGCCCCCAGTTGAGGGATGGTGTCACCCACCCATCTCAAACATTTTAATGCAGAATTGCTCCTATCTAAAGGAAATACAGGGACAAAAATAGAGCAGATAGTGAAGGAAAGGCCATTTAGAGACCACTTCACCTAGGGATGATTCCATCTGCAGATACCAAATCCAGACACTGTTGTTGACTCCAAGAAGTACTTGTTGACATAAATCTGGTATGGATTCTCCATTAGAAGTTCTGCTAGCACCTGACTAATACAGATGCAGATACTCACAGCCAAACATCAGACTGAGCCTAGGGACCCTAATGGAAGAACTAGGGGAAGAACTGTTAGAGCTGAAGAGGATTACAACCCCCAAAGAAGGACAATATCAACTATCTGCACCACCCAGAGCTCCTGGAGACTAAAGCACCAAACAAAGAGTATACATGGAGGGATCCATGGCCCCAGCTACATAGATAGAAGAGTATATATATCGCCTTATCTTCATCAGTGGGAGGGGAAGGCTTTGGTCCTGTAGATGCTTGATGTCCCAGCAAAAGGGGATGCTATAGCTGTGAACTGGGGTGGGTGAGTGGGTGGTGGAGCACTCTCATAGATGGAGGGAGATGGGGTGGGGAATTTGTGGAGGGGTTACAGGGAAGGAGGATATCATTTGAAATGTAAACAAATGAAATTATTATGAAAAGAAAAAAGACAAAATTAAATGTTCTTCTGCGACTATAATCCAACTAGGGAAAATGGTATACTAGTTTAGGTTTATATTGTGAATATTTAATTATTTCCTGAGTTACCTTATTCTTACCCATGAACATTAGCTTTATCTATAGGAGCATCAAGTTTGTTTTTTTAATCATTGGAATAGTCTTACTGCAATTTGTGTTTATATAAAATAAATGAAACAGGAATAAGAAAAAGACAAACATGTCATTTTTATTCCTCAAAGGACTTTGATTGAACACATCACAGAGACATTTACATACCAAAGTATTTATTGAAGTATTTTTATTTTTTAAATTTCATTATTTTTTAATTTATTTTTTCACTCCATATTCCAACCCCCCCCATCTACCCTCCCTCTGCTCCACATTCTATATCTCCTACCCACCCCACCTCAATTCCACATGGATGACCCAAACCCCACCCTAGCAGCCTCCCTGGGGCCTCAAGTCTCTTGAGGGTTAGGTGTATCATCTCTGAATGAACACAGACCCAGAAGTTTAGTGTATGTGTTTTAAGGGCCTCATATTTGCTGGTGTATGCTGTCTGTTGGTGGTCCAGTGTTTGAGAGATATTGGGGGTCCAGATTAATTAAGACTGCTGATCTTCCTAAAGAATCACCCTTCTCTTCAGCTTCTTTCAGCCTTCCCTAATTCAACAACAAAGGTCAGCAGCTTCTGTCCATTGATTGGGTACAAATATATGCATCTGATTCTTTCAGCTGCTTGTTGGGTCTTCTGCAGGACAGTCATGATAGATCTCTTTTTGTGAGCTCTCCATGGCCTCAGTAATAGCATCAGGCCTTGGGACCTCCCCTTGAGCTAGATCCTACTTTGGGCCTGTCGCTGGACCTTCTTTTTCTCAGGGTCCTCTCCATTTCTATAATTCTTTCAGCCAGGAACAATTATGGGTCAGAGATGGAACTGTGATATGGCAACTCCATCCCTCACTTGAAGTCCTGTCTTCCTGCTAGAGGAAGGCTCTATAAGTTCTCTCTTCCTACTGTCAGGCATTTCATCTAAGGTCCCTCCCTTTGAGTCCTGGGAGTCTCCCAACTCTGGTTGACTCTCCTCAACCTCCTATTTCCTGATGTTGCCTATTTATATTTTTTCTGCTGGCCCTCAGTGCTTCAGTCCTTTTCCCTCACCCAATGATCAGGTTTCCTGCCCCCTCCAACTCCTCCCAAACCTGTTGACTTTCCCTCCCAGGTCCCTCCCTCCTTCCCCACTTGTGATTGCTTTCTTCTCTCTTCCAAGTGTGACTGAGGTGTCCTCACTTGGGCACTTCAGTGTGTTGAGCTTTTTGAGTTCTGTGGACTGTATATTGTGTATTCTGTGCTTTTTTTCTTTTTTTCTTTATCTTTTTGGCTCATACCCATTTATTAGTGAGTAAATACCACGCATGTCTTTTTGGGTCTGAATTCTCTCACTCAGGATATTTTCTAGTTCAATCCATTTGCCTGCAAAACTCATGATGTACTCATTCTTAATAGCTGAGTAGTGTTCCATTGTGTAAATGAAGCATGTTTTCTGTATTCATTTTTTTGTCATGGCACACCTAGGTTTTTTCCAGCTTCTGACTATCACAAATAAGGCTGCTATGAACATAGTGCACCATGTGTCCTTGAGGCATAGTGGAGCATCTTTTGGGTATATTCCCAAGAGTGGTATAGCTGGGTCCTCAGGTAGATCTATTTCCAGTTTTCTGAGAAACCTCCAGATTGATTTCCAGAGTGGTTGTACCAGTTTGCAATTACAACAGCAGTGGCGAAGTGTTGCTCTTTCTCATCATCTTCAATGTGTGTTGTCACCTAAGGTTTTTACTTTAGCCATTCTGATTGGTGTAAGGTGAAATCTCAGGGACGTTTTCATTTGCATTTCTCTGATCACTAAGGACTTTGAACATTTCTTTTGGTGCTTCTCAGCCATCGAGATTCCTCAACTGTGAATTATTGGTTTAGTTCTATACCCCATTTTTTGATTGGGTTGCTTGGATTTTTGGTGATTACCTTCTTGAGTTCTTCATATATTTTGGATATTAGCTCTCTATTGGATGTAGGGTTAGTAAAGATTTTTTTTTTCTCTATCTGTAGGTTGCTGATTTGTCTTATTAACTATGTCCTTTGCCTTACAGAAATTTTCTGGTTTCATGAGGTTCCATTTATCCATTCTTGATCTTAAAACATGAGCCATTGGAGTTCTGCTTAGGAAATTCGCCCCCCCCCCCAGTGCCAATGAGTTCAAGGCTCTTTCCGACTTTCTCTTCTATTAGGTTCAGTGTATCCGGTTTTATGTTGAGGTCATTGATCCACTTGGACTTAAGCTTTGTACAAAGTGACAAATATGGGTCTATTTTCACTCTGCTACATACAGACAACCAGATAGAACAGCACCATTTATTGAAAATGCTTTCTTTTTTTTCCCATTGTATACTCTGTGGAGCAGTTAAAGTGTTGTCCAACTGCACTGAGTACAGCTGATCCTCAACTGCTCTGAGTGCAGAGGGTCCTCAACCTCTCAACTACTCTGAGTATAGTGACTCCAACTGTTCTGAGTACAGTGGGTCCTCTAGGATGTATTTGAATGAGCATTCATGACATGAGCATAGCCTCAGACCCATGGGAATGTCAAGGTCCTCCCCTGGGTGCATAAAGTATCAACCACAGCTTCCTCTTCCCACACGCTCAACAAGGTGATGATGTACTGCTCTGTATCAAGATTAGCTAACCTGTGCCCTCCATAATAGTGCAGGTCCTTGCTGCTGGGGCAGACCCCTAGTTGGTATGCTCCCATGAAGACTCCATATCCCAATCCATAATAGAGGACCCTCTGCACTCAGAGCAGTTGGTAAGAAATGCTGAACACCCCCCCCCCCACACACACACACACCACCTATCCACACACACACACCTAGTCTTGGAGTTTCACAGGAGCAGACCAATTAGAAGTTTGCCCCAGCAGCAAGGACAAGGCAGAAGAGGTAGAAGCGACATAAGGAAGGGGAGTGGGGATTTTGGTGGGTGATGGGTGCGGAGTCTACCAGCAGCAGCTCTGAGACTAGGTGTGGGGGGGTAGGTGAGAGGGGTGTTCAGGATTTCTTACCAACTGCTCTGAGTGCAGAGGGTCCTCTAGTATGGATTGGGATATGGAGTCTTCATGGGAGCAGACCGACTAGGGGTCTGCCCCAGCAGCAAGGACCTGCACTATTATTTATATTCAACTTGAGTTTCCATTAGCAGAGGAACACCTTGCCATGTTCTGTTTACATTACATGTAACCTCTTGTCACCTGTCTATTCTTTTATTTATTTCAGGATCACTTCTCATCAGAAGCTTATTTTTATTTAATTACAATAGTCAGAGTGCACTGAGTGTTTGAGTTCCACAATAAATTATGAGTGCCTCATTTGGAAAACAGCACATTTCCAATTCACATGGAATCACCTCCATGTTGTAACCTATTCTTTCTCCTACTCATACTGTCCTAATTGTAGAGATTGAATCCCATTCACTTACTTAAATAATAGTTTCTCATGTAACTTAAATATGATGTTATTAATTCAAAAAGGACAAGATACTACTAGAGGTATCCATATGACACTTTTTGAATGTAAACACGTGTGTATGAGAGCACGTACTTACGTACTCGTACGTGTGTATAAGTTTAACGTGTGATTTATTATTTTCTACATTATTTCAAAATTTCTTCGTGTGAAATTAAAGACCACGATTTACAAGGAAACTATAAAATTATTTAATATGTATATGAAGACATTGGAGAGTATCTACTCATGAATGAAATTCCCATATAGTTATAAATGTAGTAAAATTCAAACTATCTCAAGTCAGTTCATCCCTGAATTTGTGAAGCAAACTTGACTAACTCATGACGAATGATCTGCTTCACTCATTACCATGCTATTCTAAGGCAAAAGAATGCCTCATAATTATTGATTTTTCTCAAATTATCCTTAATATCTGGTTTTGGTATCAGTACTACAAAATAGTTTCATAAAATAATTAAAGATAGATTTCTTTTTCTTTAATTATTTTTATTTTATTTTATTTTTTAAACAGTCATGAAAACCTTTTTCTTTTTTATTAAATATTTTCTTTATTTACATTTCAAGTGTTATCCCCTGTATGGCTAGTTTTTTGTCAACTTGACACTGGCTGGAGTTATCACAGAGAAAGGAGCTTCATTTGGTGAAATGCCTCCATGAGATCCAACTGTAAGGCGTTTTCTCCATTAGTGATCAAGGAGGAAAGGCCCCTTGTGGGTGGGATCATCTCTAGGCTGGTAGAGAGCAGGTTGAGCAAGGCAGGGGAGGCAAGCCAGTAAAAAATTAAAAATTAAAAAATAAAAATAAAATCCCTCCATGGCTTCTGCATCAGCTCCTGCTTTCTGACCTGCTTGAGTTCCAGTCCTGACTTCCTTGGTCATGAAAAGCAGTATGGAAGTATACACTGAATAAACCCTTTTCTCCCCACCTTGCTTCTTGGTCGTGATGTTTGTGCAGGAATAGAAACCCTGAGTGAGACAAATTGGTATCAGCATAGTGGGGTATTCCTGTAACAACCTGACCATGTTTTCAGGAGAACTGTGGAAGGACTTTGGAACTTTGGGCTTGAAGATCCATTGGGTGTTAAGAGCTCTGTGGGATGTTGTGTAGGAGCTTGGAAGATAATGTTGAGAACAGTGCAGAAGATGGAGGCCTGAGTTGTGAAATTTCAGAGGGAAGATTAAAGACTCTTATCAGGGCATTGCTATTTTGATTGTGAAGATTCTGTGGTTTTGGTTAGCTGGGGCTGAAGAATCAGCTGTGATTAACAAGATACCAGAACTACTAAAGCAAAAACTTTGCATTACTGGGACTATGGATGCTGGTTAGCTGGAGCTAAAAAATTAGCTGTGATTAAGAAAAGACCAGCATCATCAAGGTGACATCTTCTGGGAAGTATCTTCTGAAAGCACAAAGAGGCTGTGTTCCAGAGATAGTCAAAGTTGTACCTCATGCTGCAGCAGGACTTGGTAATGTATAAGAGTCAACCAGGTGGTACTGGTTTTGAAGGAATGAAGGGGTCATGTAGAGCAGCTGAGACTCAGCACTGTGAGAGGCCATGGAAGGCCATTGGTGAAGGTTCAGCCTCAGTTGAAATTGATGGCCCAGGACTGAGGGGTCATGCAGTGTTTTGGAGATGCCGGGACCATGAATGACTGCCAAGAACAGCAACAGCATCTGTACTAGAGAAGTGACCAAAGCCCTTGGAGGAGCCCAGAAGATCGTGAGTTGGATTCCAGACATTGGACAGTTGGAGTTTAATTTTTGCTTTTGATTGTGACTATGCCCTGATATTTTTTCCTCTTGAAGGAAGAAAATATTTTAGTGGATCCCACAGTTAAGAGACTTTTAATTGTAAAAAGTCTTTGAATTTTAAAAGATTGGATATTTTAAAGAGATTTAAATTTTAAGAATTTGCAAAGACTGTGGGACTTTCAAAGTTATTTAGATCTTTGGTGATGAATAAGAAAGTAAGGGTTGAGGCTTAATAGTGATATGTTTGTGTGTCAAGTTGACAAGGGGTCATTTGTACCAGCTAGTTTTGTGTCAACTTGACACAGGCTGGAGTTATCACAGAGAAAGGAGCTTCAGTTGGGGAAATGCCTCCATGAGATCCAGCTGTAAGGCATTTTCTCAATTAGTGATCAGGGGGGGGGGGGTCGCCTTGTGGGTAGTGCCATCTCTGTGCTGGTAGTCTTGGTTTTATAAGAGATCAGGTTGAGCATGCCAGGGGAAGCAACCAGTAAGTAACATCCTTCTATGGCCTCTGCATTAGCTCCTGCTTTCTGACCTGCTTAAGTTCCAGTCATGGCATCCTTTGGTGATTAGCAATGTGGAAAGTGTAAATTGAATAAACCCTTTCCTCCCCAACTGCTTCTTGGTCATGATGTTTGTGCAGGAATAGAAACCCCTACTAAGACATCCCCTTTCCTGGTTTCCTCCCGCAAATTCTCTATCCTCTCCCCTTCCCCCTTCTTACCAACCCACCCACTCCCTCTTCCTGGCCCTGGCAGTCTCCTATATGTGGCATAGCACCTTCACAGGACCAAGGGCCTCTCCTCCCATTGATGACCAACTCATCCTCTGCTATATATGCAGCTAGAGCCATGAGTCCCACCATGTGTTTTCTTTGATTGTTCATATTTTTGTTTCTCTTATGGGGATGCAAAAGCGTTCAGCCCCTTGGGTCCTTTCTCTAGCTCCTTCATTGGGGACCCTGTGCTCTGTCCAGTGGTAGACTGTGAGCATTCACTTCTGTATTTGTCTAGTGGAGCCTCTCAGGAAACAGCTATAATAGGCTTCTGTCAGCAAGCACTTGTTGGCACCCACAAAGTGTCTTGGTTTGGTGATTGTATATGGGATGGATCCCAAAGTGAAGCAGTCTCTGGATGGTCATTCCTTCAGTCTCTGATCCACACTTTGTCTCTGTAACTCCTTCCATGGGTATTTTGTTCCCCCTTCTAAGAATGATCAAAGTATCCACACTTTGGTCTTCCTTCTTCTTGAGTTTCATTTAGTTTATGAATTGTATCTTGGGTATTCCAAGCTTCTGCGATAATATCCACTTATGAGTGAATGCATGTATGTTCTTTTGTGATTGGGTTTTCTCACTCAGCATGATATTTTCTAGTTCAATCCACTTGCCTAAGAATTTTATGAAGTCATTGTTTTTAATAGCTGAGTAATACTCCATTGTATAAATGTACCATATTTTATGTATCTGTTCCTCTGTTGAAGGACATCTTGGTTCTTTCTAGCTCCTGGCTATTATAAATAAGGCTGCTATGAACATAGTCGAGCACGTGTCCTTATTACTCATTGGAGCATATTCTGGGTATATGCCCAGGAGTGGTATTGCTGGATCCTCCAGTAGTACTATGTCCAATTTTCTGAGGAACCCCTAATCTGATTTCCAGAGTGGTTGTACCAGCTTGCAATCTCACTAGCAATGGAGGAGTGTTCCTCTTTCTTCACAACCTTGCCAGAATCTGCTATCACCTGAGTTTTTGATCTTAGCCATTCTGACTGATGTGTGGTAGAATATCAGGCTGGTTTTGATTTGCATTTCCCTGGTGGCTAAGGATATTGAATATTTCTTTAGGTGCTTCTCAGCCTTTTTTTTTTTTTTTAAGTCCAGTCATTACCCCTACTGGACTACCCTCCCACAGTTCCACATCCTGTCCCAAAGAGGGTGCCCCTACCCTCCTACACCACTCCCTGGGGCCTCAAGTCTCTTGAGGATTAGGTGCATCTTCTATCAGTGAGGCCAGTCCTCAGCTGTATATTTGTCAGGGTCCTTGGACCACCCTGACATCTCTTTTTTTCTTTTTTATTCTGCTCTTCTGTGAACTTTTTTTCCCTACAGAGTGTGATTTGTAGCATGAAAGTATCTCATAATTTATGCTGAAACTATTTAAGCCACTTACTTTTAAATTTTGCTAAAATACATCATTTTGATCATTTTAAGTGTATGTTTGGGACACTGAAGTATGCAGCAACTCTTGCTCATCAGTCCTTTACCAAACTACTTTCTTTTAGCCAATGGGCAAAGAGTTTGTGCCATTAAGCAGAAAAAAACAGTTGTATTCTTATCTGCTCTTTTTAAAAAATCAGTGTTTAAGATATTAGTTTTAAGCATAATAAAGATGTCTGAGCACCAAGAAAGTAGAATGGAAAAGCATAAAATATTTCATTTATAGAAATTTCACTTACACAAGAAGACATTGTATATGTACAGTACTAGGAGAAACCAGTATCCAGAAGGTTTCCTTCACAAGCAACATTCTTATTTATCTAAAATTCATCAGAGACTGTAAAATTCTAAGGCCCAGAGGATCCCTCAATAGAAGCAGCATCCACATGCCATTTGTGAGACCTCCCTAGAGTACTCAGTGATCTAGAGTCTCTAATGAACTGCAAATTATTCTGTGTTCAGGAAAGAAATAGCCATGTGCCCTGCTAAGCAAGATTCAGTGTGCTGGGTCTCCAGCTCATGCCCTCTGAATTTTAACACAGATTTTTTTCTAGTAAGGCATTCTCCCAAAGGTTGGATGGAATTCTTAGTACATTGCTGTTTCTACTAGAAACTGTAAGAAGGATGTCAGGCAAAGAAAAACCTATGAATCTTGCATTTGCTGTAGCTGTGAATATTCTTCTAAAACCAGCTCTCAAGCAGGTGTTTTAACCAGGGAAATAGGGCCAAAAGAATTATAAGTGCTCATCTCCACCACAAGTTTCAAAAATTATTCATACCTATCTGTCAACATCTTCTCAAAGTAGCTTCATCTCTTCTGTCCTGTAGCCTTGTCTGTACATATCCACTGTGTTTGGAATTTCAGTCAGTTTGGGGTTGGTCTTAAGCCTTAGAACTGGTGATTATGCTGTTGTGAGGATCTTGAGACTTATCAATAGGCCTTTCCATGTACAGCTTCAGAGATGCCACTGGCTCAGAAATGTGTGGTGGAAATAGTTGTATATAGAACTGAGTCCCTCCATCTCTTCTCACTGCATGTCAACAATGTGACTTTGATATATTTTACTTTAAGTGACTTTATAGAAAATTGGCCATGAGTATATATGAGTACCAGTAGAGGACATATTGGCATACTGACGTAACACAAGTAGCCCACATCAGAACCATAATCAGAGACAGTCATTGAGGGAATCATCCCCCTAGTTTCCTGGTTCGTTTTCATTTCTTCAGGACAAGAATGGATGCCAGATTGCTACAGTGTACAGAAATTAACAGTTAGTGCTTTCAATTTTTTTCAACAAATTACCAGATTAAAATATATGAGAGATATTATAGGTTAAGCCTGCTTGCTGTGGTTATTCCAAAAGACAACTATGCAAATTGTCAAATGAGTGGGCAACGCTTAGCTCCGGGTACTTTTATTTGAAAAGCTGGTAAAAAATCAGATTTGGCCCCAGGGACATCACTGGTCCATTTTGACACGAGAGTCTGCTTTTCACTCATATTCTCCTGGTTTCAATAGGGAAGAATTAAGAAAAACCCACAGGCATATTTCCCAGCCCCTTCCTCAGGCTTATCATTAAAGTCATCTGAGTTAACATCTAACAAAATAATAATGAGATCCATCTCATTAAATTAGCTTCTTTTAAAGATGTTTATTTTATATCTAAGAGGAAAAATAATGAGTTCTTTCTGTTAATCTTAATTATTATTACTTGAATTTTATATATCTAAAAAATTACTAAGGATATTTGAGCTGCTGTTCGAAGCTCTGTCTGTCTGTAGCACTTCTTCAAAATAATGAGAAACATCTTGGTGCTGTGTGCTATTGGTCTCTCTACAGCAGCAAACTAAAAAATGGTATTGTTTCATAAAAATGTTTCCCTAACCTCTACATTAAATTCAGATAATTTCATTCGTGATCATATAAGGTCAGAGTTTCCAAACATGCACCAAAGGATATGAAATGCTGTTGTAATCTCACAAGCTCACAAATGGGTATATAAATTTTCAAAGAAAATTAATATTTCATATAATTTAGCTAAGAATTGAATGATTACTGTTATCAAATTACTCATCTGGACTGGTCCTTTGAAACCTTTTACACCAAAACTATAAATCCTTATTTGGTAAATTTTTCTTCTTTTAGTAATAATTTTTTGTATTTTCTTTTTTCCATCTTAGATTTCATATTATCATCAATTCTAAAGCTATCTGCAAAATCATTAAATTTTCCTGTTACCCTCTCCACTGTTTTGTCTTGTTGCTGTTTATAAAAGAAGTCACTGAATTAGTCCTCCATATAAAACATATCACTACCATCATGGGGTATTAAAATGCCCATCATTAAACATTTATGGTCAGTAAGCTGGGAGTTTGACAACAGACTTCATTTGGACTCTACTTTTCTTCTCCTACCTCCCATCCCCCACCAAGGCCAGAACTTCCCAGTGTAGCAGAATTACTTGGTATGATCTGACTCATTTATCCTGTGCACTAAACTGAGAACGATCTTTAAAGACAACTGTTTTCATTTTAGGTCACCCTGCTCCAGAAGAATACAGCCAGTCTGTCTGAATATATCCAAATTGACTTTTACTGATATTTCTAAAATGATTATTTAATGCTATTTAAAAACCACACTCAATGCCTCAAATCCAATTCCTATAAGTAGATAAAATAAACAATAATCTATCAATGAAAAGGATCTATAGACAAAAATATGCATAAACGTTTGGCAACTAAAATGCATGTTTAATATGTAGTATATGATGGTTTAAATGAAAAAAATACCCCCCAATAGTTTTGAACATTTGGTCCCCAGGTGATGGTACTGTTTGAGTAGATCTTTAGGATGTTTAGGTGGTTCATTCTTGCTGGAAGAAGTACATAACTGTGGTTGGTCTTTGAGGTTAAAATCCTTGTTCTATTCCTGCTTTGTTCTTTCTGCTCTGCTCTGCTCTGTTACTGCTGGGCCTGCTGTTTGCAGAAATGCTTCCCCATTATGATGGACTCTTTCCTCTGGGAGTGTAAACTAAGGTAAAGTCTTTCTTCTAAAACTAGATTTTGGCCATATTTTTAACCACAGTGACAGAAATGTAACTAAAGTGTATACATTGAACAAAAATATAATCTACGAACTTGGTTGACATTCATAAATTAAAATTCATAAGATCAAGCAAGTCTTAAAGCTATCAGAGCATCAGAAAGGGACGTAAGCTCAAATTTTGTTTCAAATACAGAAAAATACTATCAATTGCAGAAACAAAAAAAAATTATATGAAGATAAACTTGTAAGTAGTTTTAGCCCTGTATCTCACAAACATTAGGTATTTCTCCAAGGAAATTTCTGAATTCTAAAAGTTTTCCTTTTAAAGAAGATGGGGAGACACAGGGTATGGTAAATTTTCTTAAGAGCAAATGAACTAGCTAGGGGTTGGCAATTTTTCTTCAAGATGAATGTATGTGGGGAGGAATAAAATTTCCTAAGCTTCTTACCCCCATATCAATCTAGCTGCTTTGCTTTCCTGAATGACTTCGGTGTATAGTGTTAGGGAGATATGCCTAGTTGCTCAGGAACACATATTTTCCATCTGGATTATATTGTAGGTGTGAAAGCTTGCCGTTGAAAGACAAGTACTTGCAAAAGTCTCAAATTACTGAAAACTTTCTGAATAAGTGAAAAGTCAGAAATTACTACAGTCAGAAGATTTGTATTTTTTTCATTTTGAAGCTGAAATTATTTTAAGATCAGTATTATTTTTATATTTATTATTCAAAAACCCTCTTCTTTGGAAACATTTGCTTACCGAAGTTAAAAAGATTTTCTTTATATAAATATACTTAAAAGTTGCATTTTAAAACATGAGCTATGCTAACAGTAAGGTCAATTTGAGGAGTCAACAGGAATGAATATTTTTAAATTATTTCTCATAACATTTCAAAACTTTAAAACAAACTTGCTAAGATGTCATTCTAACATTAGTTCTGGATGTCCAGGTGAGCTTCCTGAGTATTGTTCCTGAATTCATTCAGTCTGTGGCTCTCAGGACTTTCTGATGACCACTGTGATCTCACCCACTTCTAATTAATTATTATCAATCCACAGAATCAACATAGCTCCTCTAATAAAACTTTTCCTTATTAGGCATTTTTAATCTGGTTTCTCAGAGGATAACTCATAATACACATATCTACATTAATCTTCATCACAAACCCAGATGAGAGAATGCCTAGCTGGAAAATCGCCCCAGTCTGCTCTTCTCTCTGGTCACTTAAGTTTATCCCCCCAAAACGTATTTAAGGATCATCTTGGTTCCCATAAATCATCCTTTGAGCCCATCCAGTCTTCATTAACTTAAAGGTATATTTTTTCTGTGCTATCTCTGTAAGTGATCTTAAAACTAGTCTTCCTGTCTTCAAGTGTTTTTATATGGTGATGTAAATGTTGTCTAGCATAAAGTCCTATATAAATATACTTATCTTAACATTAGTTAATGAAATAATATAGGACTGAGGAAATGACTCTGCAGATAAAGTGCTGGCTGCTCACGTTTGAGGACTTGAGTTTCTAGCTTTGGAATCCATATAAAACTCCGTGATGCCACATGAGTCTACGAACTCAGGTAGTGAGTGAGATTAGAGATGAAGACAAAAGTGTTGAAGTGTTCTCAGAAGCTGTGAGATAGCAACTATGGTAACACACACAATGAGAGAGAGAGAGAGAGAGAGAGAGAGAGAGAGAGAGAGAGAGAGAGAGAGAATAATAAGTCTCTGTTCTAAGAAAAGTGGATGAAAAGTACCAATAGTTTATCAGACACTGTCCTCTGACCTCCATGTGTGTCATGGCATACACATGCTGAGAGAGACAGAGACAGAGAGACAGACACACCCATATGTTCACAAAAAACAAAGAAAAAGAAATGTCTAAAGTTTCTGTTAAGATTATAAAAATAAGCTAGATGTTTTAACTCAACAGTCTCTTAGCCACTATGAGCATATTTCTTTAAAAAGCAGAGACAT